>JAULBR010115038.1:17653-33261 GCA_032355825.1 Melanodrymia aurantiaca
GGGACACCCCGAGTCTTGCACCGCATCCTGGTTAGCTTTCAACTTTGTTTCTTTGTCAGATGAAACATTAACAGCAGCTATCAATTGTAAATGCTAGATTAATTAACGTGCGCTTGAATTATCACAGCAATTTGTCCTTCTGGTTTAAAAAATATATGTAGGTATGGAGAGTTGAGACTATATTTACAGTCATAGACTTCTATAAATGAACTCTGATAGACAACATAATTTATAACCAGTAATAAAAATGTATATCAAACGGAATTTACCAAAAAAATTATATTATGATTTTTTTCAAATGTTTATGTAGCAGTTTAACTAAAAATAATAGTTAAAAACAAAACTTCATTTGATATAATAATGAGAATATATTGTCAACAGATTTATAAGTCTTAAAATGCATTCTTTTGATAATAATAATAATATACATTCTAAGATCTAATATTATGGTGCATGCTGGCTTGCATAAGTCAGCATTGGTTTGAATCTGAGTATTATACAACTATTGAATTTGTAATTATGAAATCGTAAAAAATAACTTGAGAGTTAACACAATAGTGTGACGAGTAAGTAACAAATATTTTATTTTTGTGTCGTTTTTGTCATCTACATATTTTTAAACATACATGAATAAGCACATGTCTCATAAAACTAGCTGTACTGGAAACAACAATAATAATAGGTAGACTTTGTAGGTATATTACTAGATAGTAATTCACACTGGCTGTTAAAATATCTTTAATATGTCATTTGTTTGTATCTATTATGGCAGTAGATTTTAGATGAATTTTACGCTTATATGCTTTATTCAAGTAGGCCTATTTGTTGACCTGGTTATTTCAATTGTTATGTGTTATTAGTTTTATTTTTCATAACATTTTTATAAGTCATTCTCTCTTTGGCTTATATGAATGGTATGAAGTACATGTTATTTGAATATTGTTTTTGTGTGTATTTTTTATTCTGCATTAACCGTTGAATATTTTAAAGTTTCTTGCTACATTATATTCTGTAACCAGGTTTAATATAATCGTACTAGTTTCATGTTCATGTGTTAAGTATTGAATTTTTCTAATCACTGTAATTTCAAGTTTCTTTTTACATTATGTCTTTTAAGTATTAAAACAATAGCAATGAAAATGTAATTCTTGTTAAAAAATCAACTACTTTAATAACATCTTGTCTAAAAAAATGTAACTGTTATCATTGAATTTTATTTTAAAATATTATTAATTAAAACACTGCAGACAGCACAGTGCACACAACTACATATAATAGCATACTGTAAAATGGAAAATATTTGTGGCGGTCAATTTACGCAATTTCGGAAAAAACAATCGACTCGCAATATGTCATTTTCACAATGCAAAGACATCATTGTTGTTTTTAATGCATATCGACTATCGTTGCTAACAATTATTTGTGTGGTTGTAATTTACTTGTTTAAATTACAATTGTGAAAAGTGCAAATATCACATGTTTGTATACGAATAATACCCATTTTACAGTACATGTGTATAAATCTTACATTAACATTTAATGACTTACTATAAATCTGCTATTCTGTATATTGCATGTTACATTTCATTGAATATACTGAAGTATTTACATTGCATACATATGGCTAATTTAAGTTCTATATTATTATATTACAAATATTACATGTAGTTTTTGTACTAGCACTGAAATCATGCATATTCATACTTTCTTAATTCCAATAAAATGTACTAACAGTAACTCTTAGTAAATAAATTATGACATTCTGTCTCTATAGGTGACTTCAGCGAACTTTCCATACAAACGGAATCATTTGCACAAAAGCACCTGAAACCTCTAGGCAGCGGTGGAAGTAATATTAATGGGTTTTCCCCGGAAGCTCTCTCAAGCTCTAGTCGCTCTAGCAGCTACAGCAGCATCGTGAGCAGCAGCAGTGGCGAGGCTAACGGGCTGAAGACAAAGAACAAACCAACCCCAAACAATACCAAGCGGCAATCAGCAAGCGCAAGCTTCAACCCATTCGGAGATAATGGGTTACAAGGTAGTATTTTCACATTACAGTTTATACAGTTGAATCTGTGTTAATAAGGCCAACTGCAGCAGGAATTTACTCAGGATATTTCAACTGAGTTCCATGACTGATGTGATTGATAAAATCATCGAAATTTAAGTCATTAAGAACAAAATAGACAGAAATGTTTGTACTCCAAATCAGGAATTTTTCTTGAGGAATTGTAAATTTCTATTTTTATTTGACAAGAAAATTAGTTAGTGCCAGAATTGTATATTTTCAGTCTCATTTGATTTTTTCTGCCGTGTCTGTAGTGAAGTGCATACTAGAAAATGAATTAAATAACATCTTTTCTGTCGATTTTTCTGTAATTATTTTATAACCCATTTATAACCCATTGCTTATCATTGTAATCACTTTCAGGTCCACTAGGAATTAAGACGACTCCACAATTGGTAAAGTCAACTACATGTACCACAGAGAAGCCACGCAATCCATGGACTGGGAGCCCACCGTCTCCTGATAACATGTAAGTTGATTCTTTATGTGCGTCATGTGTAAACTTTACAGATTCTCCACTTTGCCTCATAAACTACCTGATCAATTAATAAAAGAATTTGTGTGAAGCTTCCTTGGCACATGTAGAAACAAACTTGTGAATTTGGTCATTCTGACCTCACCTCAGATGACCGTCAGGTCTTGTTATGTTATATTATGGTAGTGTATGAAAATACGACAGTAAACGCCAAAACATACTTTTGTCTTTGTGTGTACTGTGTGCTAAAGCAGGAATAAAGCAGGAATTTTAAGTTAAAGGCAAGTTGATTGTCTATTTTTAGCATTGTTTACTGAAATCAGTAATTATTAGCACAGGTCTCAAATTTATATGTAGGATGAAATCCATAATTATGTAGGATTTGCATTATTATATTATTATTATTCTTGTCTTGACAATATTAGTTTTTAACATTGCAGTGGATTTGGCCTGCAGACTATAGATGAAAACGACAAAGCCGCATTTGGAAGTCAAGCTTCGTCCGTGGACTCGTTCTCCAATGGAGACTATGCCTTTAATGCTGGAGGTATCATTGAGTGAACAGTTTTATATTAGCATCCTTGTTAAAGTTACCATTCCTAATTTATATGATGTCGGTTACATACTGTATTTCAGAAGTCTCAACTTAAGAATATTACTTAATTAAGGTTGACAAAATGTCTGATTGAGTAAGTACATGTATACGCTTATCACTTTTATACAACTTGACAAGTGCATAAAATTACTTCAAAATGTAACAAGCTATTTAGAATAATGTATATACAACTTGTATTATCAAGTTTTGATTGCCGTTCGTGAAGATAATATCATACTATTAACTATTTCTAAAAACAATAATTGCAAGTATAGCCAAGTTGTACGTATAATCAACATGTAATAAAATGTTTATCTCCTTGTAACAGCAGCCGGTAGTACAGACCAAATGTACCCAGGATACATGTCACCAATGGACCAGTTGAACATGTCCAAGCAACCGACCATGATGCAGCAATTAATGGCTGATCGACGCAGGCGGTATCAGGAACATCAGATCAAGATGCAAACTAAGGGTACTATTTTCTTCAGTCCTGCCACTACAAACATTAACTGGAACTGTGTTGTATAAAGATTAATGTTTCTTACTAGGGTCTGATTTTTTAGTTATCATTTGCAAAATCAAACAATTCTATAATGACTTCCACTTGGATAATAATAATAATAATAATAATAATAATAATAATAATAATAATAATAAAACTTTATTTAATGAGTGTTGCTAGTTTAGCGTTAGCTAATCTTCCACTAGTCCCTCAAAATAATAAAAATAACAATTAAAAAAATGTGATAATCTTTCAAATACTTATATTGCATTTCCCCATGTCATTGTATAATTTACAAGGAAGATCAAGGTCACCAACCACAACCCTGCCCCCCACCTTCACCGTTTGCCTGTTTATTTATTGAATTATTCAGCAGATACCAGTTAGCAATGATGTTAATTGATGTGTTGTTTGTTGCAGGTGAGGATTGGCCAGGCTTTGACGTGCCACCAGTGAGAAGTGACAGTCTGTGGGACTCTGACTATAACCCCCTCAGACCTAATACATGGTCGCATGCCACCGACTCACCACCAAATCCTAATGTGAGTTATTTAACAATTCTATAAACAATTTTATCGTATCATAGTACTACATATACATTATTTTTTATGTAACAACTGTTTTAAATTCAACTTTTAGTTATCTCCCTTGATGGATGGAAATGCTGTCATGTATTTCAAAGGGAGATAAATGTCTGTAGATTCTGCAATCGCCCACGTCATTTGTCTGAATTTTTACATGAAATTTTCTTGTGTTTAAGGTTTTATTCAATATTTGGTTAATAGTGGGTTTGCTTGTTTTTTTTTGCAAAACATTTTTTTTTATATCAAATATAAAATAATGTAACATCATCTCTATTATTAAAGAAGATGTTCAAAGGTAACGAAGTAGAGTATAGTGTTTGGAGCTATTTTAAAACCGTTTTGACCACTGAAAATTAAAACTTTGTGGCAGAAATTATTATAGGAACTACCACACTTTGAGACATGTGTTGGTTATTCTACAGAGTTGAGAAGTAATGTTTGGATATATATTGTGATTTACAGGCAGGTGGATTGTGGAATGCTATTACTAACTCAGCACACAGTGGTTGGAATTCTCTCCAGGCAATCTGGAGTAACACACCTACCTCGAATGCATCAGTTGTTCTAGAAAAGGAAAAATCACCTGTCACTACATTCAGTGATGGTTCTAACCCTCAAGTGAGCAGAGCATGTTCATTAAATTTATTAATTCTACTGCTACAGACAAACTTCTTGATAAACCGGTTCTTGAGAAATGAACTCAAAAGACATTGTGACATAATTCACACCTGGAAATCAGAATCTCTCTATTCTATTTTGAGCACCAAACGAACATTTTAGTCTAGTTTTTTGGTTTAAGTGGTATGATAGCAGACTTTATGGCATAAGGGGGTTGCAGAAAACTTGTGTTGACATCAAGCAATTTAAAGTTTGTGGGGAAATTGTGGATGTAAATCAGGACACACCTTGATTGGGTAAAAATAGCTCTGTAATGATCAATATAGTTTCTTAAATAAAGCAGTTTTTTTTAGTTTATAACAATCCATAATTCTGCATAAAGAAATAAAAATTACTTTTATCTATGCCTGCTTTCATAGTTGTTACATGCAGTCACAAAGACTTGGTATGAATTATTTATTAACTTTGGTCTATTAACTCTGGATGAACTCTGTACAAAATGATACCAGGGTTTAATTACCATACACTTTGGGGCCGGTTACCAGCTCCATTCCCCTAAGGGGAATTCCCAATCTGAAAAAAAAAAATTCCCAAAAAATATTTATTTATTTTTTATATATTTTTTTTTACAGTGACATAACACAGATGACTTGGGATAAAAAGAAGTTCTTTTTCTTTATAATGTGAAAAAAATAAAACTATTATTCTTTTAAGAAGGAAATACCCAATATAAAAAAACGTAAATAAAGAAATTCCCCTTTTTCTGTCTTCACGCGTTATTTCCCCCCAATTTTCCAAAAAGGGACCCCAGAAAAATGGTTCAGATTATACCATGGATACTCTGTGCACATCAGTACTCTCAAATTGGTATTATTTGTATGTCTTTAATTTTTATACTTTACGCATTTGTAATTTAACTACAAAAATTACAATCGTGTGAATAATTAAACAATATGTCTTTAATAAAAAACATCTTTATGCAAATGATTACAAAATGTTTATTTTCTATTGTAGGTGACAACGTTCAACCCGTTCAACTCGATGGCTGACATCTGGGGTCCCAATTCAACCAACATCCCCGCAGATACCAACTGGGGACAGTTCATGCCAGAAAACAATGAAAACAAAAACTAAATACAAAATGTCAATAGGGTGATCTCCCTTACTTTATTTTTGTCTGTTAACTAAATTTAGTATCTTGTTGTTACTTTATGTTGTGCTTATCTGTGATTGGAAGCCCTGTGTGTATTGACAATATTAAAAAATGCGTGATTTCATTGTAAGCAAGTTATGAGATAATACTATATACCAAATAGATGTCAGTATCTGTTCGAGGTTGTGCAAGTTATATTTTGCTAAATTTTCTTCTTGGAACCAAGTTGGTTAATAATTATTTATTACTGTCAAACCTGTCTATAAAAGTCATCTAAGGAACCAACAAATGAGCACATGGCCTTTATATGGAGGTTAAAATACATACTTTTGTATACAAAATGGACATATCTTGAATTCTTCGTATACATGTGGTTGTTATACACAGGTGGCTTTTATAGCAATTGAAGATCATTTCGAGATCATTACTTATTGCATCAACTTTGATATATAATATATGAAGTACAGCAAATCTGCCAAAGTGTATATTGTTACTTTTCGAATAAAATGTACGTAGAGCATATGAATGACAACCTACAATAGTTAATAAGTAAAGAAACATCATCTCTATAGATTCTTTTAAAAGACAATATTCGGTCAAAAAGATATAATTTTATTATACACTTTTTACTGCAGTTGTAAATTTTATGACCACATAAGAAAACTGATGTTTTACTGTTCAGTGGTAAAGAAATAGTTCACCGAATCTGTTTATTGTATTTTAAAATACATGTATTTTTGATTTGTATGGTTTTTATGTATATCTGTGATAGATTTTGTTCTTTTTTGTATCATGTTTTTTTTTATTTGTTAAAAATAAGTCAAATAGCAAAAAAGTTAAAAAAATGTTATAGCATTTGTTTTATTTGTATGTTTTGTTAAAATAGTTGCATTTTTAATTGTTATTTACTTACTGGACTTCTTTTTTTCTGTAGAACACTGGTGGCATTAATTAGTTAAAAACTTGACATCATCAATGACTGCATTTGAAGAATTCTATGACCTTTTTCGTGGTGTTCTTTTAAGTGACATTTTTAGAACTTGTTCTGCAGTAATGCTTGCAGTACATAATGCTAAATTAGGTTCAAATGTTCATTGTAAAGCATGAATGATGTAATTATTATGTTATTGATCATAAACCATGTTTGATCTTAAATTATAGACCACCAGATTGTTCAACAAAATCTGCCATAAATCATTCAAACAAGTTCCTTCTCTGATTGAAATTTTCCACCTGAAAACTACTAATAGATTTGGTTTATCTCAAATGTTTAAAATTTATTTTTGTGTTTAAATGATTTTTAGTATAAATGGTGCTTGATAAAACCCTAAACTGTAAAATAAAATTTTCGTTAAACTTTTGGTATAATATATCAATATGTACATTTTGTTTTTATTAAAAGTGCTGTCCGTAGATACATGTAGACTTTGTATAGTTGTCTGTTATTGTAAGGGAGATCACTGAAATTATTTTGTTTTTATTTGTGACTAGGTTTTCCTTCTCATAAAACACTGCTTATCAATTTATATAAAAAAGTGTTATTGGTTATGAAAGAAGAATCCTGTTAATTCCATTCACCAAGAAGTATTTTGAAGAGAACTAATAAACACTCGTCTCTATTTATCTGTATATTTATAGATAAAGGTATCCCCAAAGAATGTCATCATTTTTATTGCCTAACAATACGTTGAATCTCGCTCCAGCAATTTGCTCACAATATACACATGTAATACAAATTTTAATAAATAAATAAACATTCTTGTAATTATGAAGCCAGTTTTAGCTATATATTTTGAATAGTATTTTGTAATGAATATTACAAATATCCAGTGTATGCACGAAATTATCACTGAAAATTAAATGTTTTTAAAATAATAAATACATGTAGGAAATTTAATTAAATTATGATATTTAAACTTCATTTGTGGGCCATTTACCAATAACTGTCGTATACAAATTAGGCTACTTTTGTATAAATTGAAAACAGTGTTTTATCAGAATATTAAACCAGGGCTGGTTTACAAGTTTGAGGTGAGAAGCAAATGAAATGTTTAATCATTGGCCCAAAAAAGTGCTGTTGTTTTTGTTTTTTCATTTTTGAAATGAAATTTGATATTTCTCTGAATTGACAATATGGGCATGAAAGTAGTAATGGATAAAGTACATTATTACTGTAATGTTACCCATTTCTCTGATTTGACATTATTATGGGCATGAAAGCAATGATATATAAAGTACATCATTACTGTAATGTTACCCATTTCTCTGACTTGACATTATTATGGGCATGAAAGCAGTGATGTATAAAGTACAACATTTACTGTAATGTTACCCATAAAGTGATTGACCATCGAAGTGAAATAAATTGTACTAGAGCACAAGCTTTAAAATTTCACACAAACTGATCACAACTGGATTTGACTTAGTACCTGCCTGAGTTAGAAACATCAAACATGACATATATATTTACTGTTAAGATATCATGTGACACACTATTTAATTGAACAGTTCTTTGGTATAAATTTTTATCCAGCATGAACTAACCCAAGATTGGATAAAGAAGTAACACCATATGTTAAAAAACATTTATTCCAGTAATCAGTACTCTAAATTTCTAACAATTAAGGCATAGTTTAAGGGTCGGGTTGGGAGGGATAGAAGATAACACATACCACCCCCACCCCCATCCCCACCCTGCTCAACATTTAAAAAAATCTTTTAATCTTTTTTTTGTAGGCAATTCAAAAACATTTTTTATATATTCTCTAAAATAATTTTTGAAATCCATGATTTTAGACCAACCCCCACTAAACCTGTGGTCCGTACCTGCAATTCTGGTGTTATTCTCTCTGCCAGTCATTTGGGTAAAAACAACATACACAAAATTTCTCTACCTCAGGGACACATGATGGACGAAAAGAATTGTTTAAAATCTGTCTCGATTTAACAACCACAGATTCGAGTGTCACACACATGATATGAGAAATTGACTGAATTTGTATTGTTTAAAGGTTGGTGTTTTTGTGTATTGTGTAACATGTGTTAGAACTTTAATTAGACATTTTAAATTGAATTAGAAGTATGAAACAAAATTACTCCCAATTTTATTTTATTACAAAATTATTTATTGCTAACTACAATAGATATATCAATTATTTTATAAGACTACTATGTTATAACTTGTAGCAATAGTTGTGTACAGTAGACGTATACAGGACTATAATAACTTCAAATATTAAATACAAACTACAAACTAACAAGACAAAGATATTGGTGAATAACTTAATACTGTACTAAATAACAGTTAAACGTTATGCTATTTTATTTACTGGAGCCAACCTGTCAAAATACATTATATATATAATTATATTATTTATTTTTATTTTTTTTTTTTTTTCAAGTTACATACACAGTAGTTGTGGACTTACATTATTGGGATTATAAAGAAAATTAGATCCTATTGAACATTTGAGTTTTGAATTGCTTATAATCAAATATAAATTAGTTGAAACTAAATATTTAAATTTAAACATGCTTGTTACATTTTAAATTTTAATGTTTACCAAAGATTGGAATTGCTATTTCTTGTTTCTACATAATTAAAGTTAGGTTATTCAATTTCAACCAAACACTATTATTTTAGTACAAAATGCTTGATTTATAAACTAAAAATTTGAAATATATTATTGTTAACTTTATTTCATGTTTTGCTTCGATAAAATTTAGATCATTTTCTTTGTTGTAGAAAAAAACTTTTACAACATTTTTTTTAAATTTTGATTTAACAACATATCACATTTGCTTTTATAGTTTAATTGCTGATGATAGAACAGCTAGTGTTTAGATAACATGATTATATGTTGTATTGTTTTAATGTCAGAAAGATGATGATAAGTAGTACCAACTGGACATGGTATGAATACGATCAGACACTTTGAATGTTTTAGTGATTTATCAAAGCTGTCAAGATATGGTTGTCATACTTGAGACAGTCATGAGCAAATCTTTGACACTATGTCTGGACTTGCTATTTTATTGTGTGTATCTTTTCTTTTAATATTGAGTCTTTGTGGCCATCTGTGATTGGTCATAGTTTTATTTTACCCTTATATGGCAGAGCATGCCATTATGTGATGACTGTGCCCACTCCTTGGATGCAGAGAAACAAGGCAAGATGCCTAGGCAACCAAGGAGATGTTATCACCTATATATCAGTTTGTCTTTATCACTGGTCTGTGGAAAAGAGGAGTACCATTAAAACTTCTGCTGCAGAACCTATGTCCGTTTTACTTAAAAAATACAACAATAAAAAGTTCTGTTTTTACTGCAAAATGATGTTGTCTTATGTTTTTGGTGCAGTGATTGTTAGCTCAACTTTGAATCATTTTTAATATGGTGTTACTTTGTCATAGGTGTACATAGTCTTAATCAGAAGTTTCCTCGTCATAATGTATGGTTCAATGTTACATTTCTCACGCAATAATACTAGAAATTCAAACAAAAACCTTAGAAATATATTGTTGATAGCTTAAGATAGAAAACTGGATTCTCTCATATTTTGGTCTCGCTGCGATCAAGTTCAGACTTTTTCCTGTTGTAGATAGACTGATCAGAGGGTTAAATATAATTATTTAAAATAAAATGCTAAAAATATACTCTGGAGGTCGTACGTCTATAAGAATAAATAAATGTATACAAGTTTTAAACAAAACTTAATAACATGAATGTACATGTACATATAAAAACTGGTCTGACAATGATGTTTTGGCTGTTTTAACAAGAACACATGTTTCCCTTGAGTTGGAATATGAACTGTTTAGTACATGGCATGCTATGAATATTTAATAATGGTTTCAACTACTATTTTTCTGGCTACCAGAATATTTTCCATATTGCAAGAGTGCCCAAAATTAGTAATTCGCTCAGGTCGTTTTTGGTGCTTCTTCCCACAAGCTGCTGAGCTCGACACTTTGCAACAGCAGTGTTTGGATTTGTACCCGTAAATTCAAAAAGCATACATGGAGCAGTGTCTGGGACCACAGTGAACGAATCTCGCCAAACTCCTTCACAAAATGATTTGGCATTGGAGAAGTAATCTTTGAACTGTTTGCACGATTTGTTTTTACAATAGTTTGTGCCTGAAAATAAACATGTACATGTCGTTAAACTTTGCATAGAGGCAATTTGCTAAATACTGACAATACTGACATACATGATTGATATATATATATATATATATATATATATGATTGCATGCATGCCACGCACACACATAGTCATACATATAGTCATACATACATATATACATGTACATAAATTGTACATAAATTATGAGTACTGAGAATTTTTCATTATATCAAAAGTTTATTTAGCTGCTGTAGTGTGAAATCCATATTTGTTTGAATAATGCAATGGAAGTTTAAACGTGCATGTGGAAAAATTCCCCATTACTTTGTGTTAATAGAAATATACTCCATGCCTATAATCATATTTTAATTTTAAATACCATTTTTCCAATTGAACCCACTGAACCAATTATCAGTACAAGTGTAGTCATCCTTGCAATCATTCCACCAGTTGTTACAGGCTGTTTTGCACAATGGGACAAACATCATTCGCTCATTACGTTTAGGTTTCGTATCCTGTGAATGAAAAACAGGTTTATATTCATTTACAATCCATTCCTATGTATTAAATAAATGTGTTGAATATGGGCCAGTAAAATTGAATAAACATCTACAAAGAAAAACTTAATAAATGATATTGTATCAGATTAGAATGATGCTTGATGCAGTTCCTTATTTTGACCTCATTCAAAATTATTATCCTTTCCCCAAAACTTTGCCTCAAATGATATCAACGACGCCATGCCCATATTCTCCGGATAGAGATTATGTTATGCAAAATCGCTGCAAATTCTAAGTTTGTGCTCATTCGTGCGTTTTGACAGAGGTCGGAATTCCATAGTCCGAGAAAATTGACCGACTAGGATCTGGACCCAGCCAGCCAAATGTCCATCTAGACCCTTGTCTGTTTTCTCTGACTAGGTTTTCCACAGCTCATCCTGCTAGACATAAAACCATCCCAACCCATCCCAACAAGCCGTATTCCCAAATATAAAATAAAAAAGTGGAATACATACTGGTACTATCCATGGACCAAGATTAGGAGAGCAATAGTACACACAGTTGTCTTTTCTAAAATGTGTTTTGCACTTTGCTGACATATCTGCCTGTGGGCAATGGTCCCAGTTCAAATCAATCCATTTGTTTTGTGTAGGTCCAGTGCAACACGCGCTGTCTTTCCAAGCAGCGCACTGGAACAAACGTAACATAACATTTTATTTATTTATACATGTATATTCTTTTAAAACACATTCTATTATGGTTTCTTGTTGGAGTATATCGAGGATTCTGATTTTTTATCCTTTAAATGGTGTGTTAAATGGATGAGTTCACTATAGTTTTTGGCGCCAAGTTTAAGGTTTTGTTATATGCGTATGTCATTCAGGCTTAGCAATACATTTCGTGCCAGACTACCGACATGTTCTCTTTAACACCATGCTCCAAGTAATACATAGATTAGGTTGGATTAAGAATTGAATTAGCATATTAAAATTATTTGAGAATTACAATTCTTCTTGTCGTTCCTTAAAGTATTATAACGTTATTATGTCCGTGAAGTTTAGACCGTCAGCTTTAACAACTACACAACTATATACGTAGACGCCCAACAAGGGAGCAATAGATTAAACAAGATTATTATGCACTGAACAGATATTTTATTGTCACAAAATATGAACGTTTAGAAACTAATTTACATTAACTAAAGCATGTACCTCATCTGTAAGTAATGGATCTGGTTTTGGCTTATCTGAATGAGTAACTTGGTTGTCCATGCAGGTGTTGAGATAGTCGTCAATCGTGGTTCTCTTCTTTCCGAACACTACTACACACAACACGGTGAGAATATAAATCGCAAACATTTTTGCTAGAAAGTGCATGGTATAACATTCAATCACGACTGTCACTGGGTTGAATTTTCAATGATATAATCTACACTGCATTATCAAATATAAATGTTAATCAATGTTATTTGCATGGTGTGGTTTCCGAGGTAAGATGCCTAGCCATATACATAGACACATCTTGTCTAAAGTCTAAAGTTCATAATATATAGTATAGGGCCTACTATCCAAATAACAAAGTATCGATTCAAGCAAGATGAGAACGAAATGTTTACCTATTATACACCAATGTATGTATGTATGTATATTCGTTTGCATAAAGTAATATGTGATATATAGATTAGATTAGATTAAGAATTGAATTAGCATATATTATTTAAACTATCAGAGCATTAGAAATTATTACTAACCTTTTAGACCGTCCGCTAACTAGATTTCGAACAAAGGAACAATGGATAAAGCAAGATTACCATGCAAGGAACAGTTAAGTACTCTACGTGTTATCAACATGTTTTACGAACAGCCAGAATTCACGCAGAACGAGTTTTAGAGCATTTGCTTTTCAAAAATATTCAGGAGAAGAACCCCCTATAAACCCACCATCAAGCGGTCCGTATATTATGTGCTCACTGTTGACAGAAAGAACCCTTTTTAGACAGCAACCTCTCCACTCAAGAATACCCATCATGATGATCCGCCCCTATAACTTGATTTTATTTTCCAATGCAATACGGTCATAATATCTTTGTAACAATATATCCTCTGAACTACGCTATTACTATTTTTCTAAACTTGTTCATAGTAGGGCCTATTGTTGCAATGTGTACACGTAATTTAGCCATGTAGTCTACTATGAAATATTGTATTAAAACATTTCTATTTTTGATGGAATAATTTATAGTGTCACGTTTGCTCTAAATAAACTAAAACCTAAGAGATATTTCAACAAAGCTGTAATAGCCGGGTGCTCCGTCCTGGACAGGCAATCCAGCCTCTTGGATTGCGTACTTAAATCTAGAACATAGAACACTACAATCGTGCTCATTAGATAATACTTATCTTACAACTGACTTGTTATATAAAAACATTCTGAATTCTCTTTTGTTAGTTAGATTAATTTAGAACAAGTCATTCTCATTGTAAAGATAAATGTAAAATACATAAAATTAATACGTAAATGTTGAACAATTCAATTCAATTCAATTTCCATGATATGAATGATACAGGAAATATGAGCATACATGTACTAATTTTACATGGCTATAATCAACGCTCGGCAGTGGATAGAAATACCACAGAAGACCCGCAATGGCGGCAGAAGAGGTATGAAACTTCAAAGTTTATAAACATCCATAGCAAGTATATTGGTGCATTAAAAATATAGATAGCTGGTATTTAAAGTGTATTTTGAACTCCTGTGTTCGTGCATTGATAAAAAATAAAAATGGCGGTATCGTTTAAAGTACTACTCGCACCCCTCCCCACATTCTTGTAATTTCGGGATGCTTCATTGCTTGTAGGTTCGGGATGTTTGTTTATTCCGCTGAAGGAAAATGGTCCCAAACAAGTTTTTAACTTAAAGACGATGATCGGATCGCTCACCATTTCTCGTGACGTAAGGAATGGAGCCAGCCACAAGACAATTCATTCACGTATAACTATAATCATTATAACAAGCGAAAACACTCGGTTACACTGTCCCTGTTCATCTACACTGTCCCTGTTCATCTACATAATATGACTACAAACAACAACACAAATGTCAAAATGTCATTATATTCCGTTAAATTGCTCCGTTTACAATATACGCATCGCTCCCTATCAATAGAATCATTCTAAGAATGTTGAAAAGTTGTTGTCACACTATTAACCGGAGTGCAGCGAACTGAGACCCCAATATTATTTCTACTCAGAGCTAGCTATAAGCCTCTAGTTTATGCCTCTTGTCACTTGGTGCTTATTTTCCCGCGAAAAATGTGAGCGATTCTCTTTAACCTTTAGAGTATTGAATAATTTTTTGAATTATTTCCCCTCGGTACTCAGTATCATGAAAAACCGTTTGATGGGCTGCACTGAATGGCGGTCTATTTATAGATTGCTTATTTACAATGAAATCATATTGTAAAATTTACAGTATTCTCTCTATACACACAGCAATCATGTTTTATAATAACTATAACATAGTTTGGTGTGACAATGGTATTTAGCATCTCTTGATTACCACTATTAGACACTTAGCTATAAAAATGAATGTTTTTTATTTATTATACTTAGGCATATCTCTCCACCATGGAGAATTCTAATGTTGGTGATACTGGTACGTTGTCTATGAGGGAGAAAGCTCAAATGAAGAGACGTGTGAACCGAGAGCATAACAGTAACTTTAGGGCAGGATACATCAACATAAATGAGGAATACCTCCACAAAACGGGCATTCGTGGCAGAAAGAGATATCTCTTCTACTGCTTTATTACCAGCTTGGTCATCATTGCTATTCTCAATGCTCTGGTATGTGTGTCTACATTCTATTGTATTACCGTATAAACTAATACTTAACTGTAAAGGGAAATGGTTCTCGCATACTAATATTAGTGTTGTAACAAGTTGACCGAAAAACAGCAAGGGGTCTTTTATGTGCCCTAT
>JAULBR010115039.1:0-19589 GCA_032355825.1 Melanodrymia aurantiaca
CTTTGTTAGACCAGTTGTGGATACTGGTCGGTATAAGTGGTATTACACCTACCCATTGAGCCTTGCGGAGCACTCACCCTGGGTATGGAGTCGATACTGAGATTAAAAATCCCATATGCCACGAATGGGGTTCGAACCCAGTACCTACCAGCCTGACGTCCGTAGCGTTAACCACTGCACCACGGAGGCCGGTTTTTTGACAGGTCTGCTCAGGACAGTATTGATAACCATTATACTAGTATACACTGTGGTGTTCCCATTGAAGGCCTTTTCTGTTCAGTTTCGAAATCACTGTGTGATTCTTTTCAAACTGACATCCTTGGATAGCTTTCCATAAATACAGTTTTGCTTCATTGTACATAAAAATGTAAGCCTACCTTTTAAGACTGAAAATGGCAACATTGTATGAATTGAACACAATATTTTGCACAATTGGTAGAATAGCTGAATCATTGTAAACTATTGACTTTCTTACATTGTATTTGAGGCCCAGTTGATAAAACGTTCTTTAATAGCGTAAACTAAAAAGCAGGGTGTTTTTTTCTTATTGTGTACTTTTTGTGTTGTTCAGAAACAAGTTTGTACACTGTGTACCAAGCTCTGTAGTGCAGCTCAAGAGCATCTACCTGAGGTTCGATTGTATGAAGGTTCAATCCTCCTTAGGGGACCTGTTGGATTATTTCCTGTTCCAACTAGTGATCCAGATTGGTTTATCAAAGGCTGTAGTGTGTGTGTTATCCTGTCTGTGGAAAACTATACATAAAAGATCCCTGGCTTTTACTCGAAGAAGAGTAGCCTATTTGGCAACAGAGGGTTTCCTCTGTGACCCAGTGTCTCACCCCAATATTTACGGATGAATTTCTTTCTCCTTGTTGGAGACCTGTTAATAACACTGATGTCTATTACTAACAGTGCCTTTATCTAATTTTGCCCCTCCCACAATATATTCAACATGCTGCACTAGCATGGAATCATTGTTTTAAAATTACCATACAAATATAGTAATTTTTGCAATTTTTCAAACACTTCACCTACAGTGTAGTGCTATAACACACACACACACATACACACCTGCAGATAATGCTCAACACATCACCCACCCACCCCACGGAGAATCATGCCTACGTGTCTAGGAGTTCGGAGAATCATGCCTACATGTCTAGGAGTTCAACACACCCAGCAACAAGTGTTTGCAATGCAACAAACTGTTGATGTGTTTACCCTCGATCATGTTACAAGAGGAGACTGAAAATAGAACCGACACATGGTACGGAGTTATCAGACACATGGTACAGAGCTACATGTATAACGCATGGAACTCATCATCTTCCACACTGACTCACTGTAACCCACTCACAACCATTGTCATTGCATGCAGAAACGTACACAATTCTTCTCTCTAGTTAATTATCACACTTTTTAATCAATTATTTGGGTCTATAAACCAAGCTGTGCTTTTTACAATGTTTGAGAAGTCGAAATGGTTCACAAACCAATACATTATGTTTCTTGTTTACTGGTGTATAATTGTTTGGAATTATAGGTCAAGATCTATTTATGCAATCTTATTGAATGATGTGGAAACCAAATATTTTTGTTATGATGAAGAATTACAGAATTGCAGTTCTGATATAATATGGTTTTCTCTGTGGTTTTCTTATACTAATAAACCAGTCTTTATGACAGAAGAACTGCAGCACAATGACTTAACTCTAATGTTAAAAAATTGCCTGATAAATGGTATCTTGAGAGATTTGACCATCCTCAGCTGATATTGTCTGCAAGGGGTTAAAAAAAACATTCCTTCCTAAGCAGATAGTTCATGGAATTGTTTTACAAAAAACAAGGAAGAACATGCCTTCTAATATCGACTTGATGCAATAAATGTAAAGTTTACGGTAATTCAGTGATTGCAAGTTGTCTGGAGCTCATGTAGACTACAACTTGGTTGCTTTTGTTTGCATGCCACATGAACAATGTGTGCACTGGTGTAATTAAATTCAAATACATCCATGCGACCAAGTGTGCACTTCTACAACAAAGTGTGCAGTCTTGTTAGTGTAAAGTGAGCTAGGCGTAGCTCAGCGGTTAAACGTCTGCCTGGGGTTTGATAGGTCTACGGATCGATCCACCTCAGTTGGGTTATTTCCCGTTCCAACCAGTGATCCAAGACTGGTCCATGGTGTATAACATCCTGCTTGAGGGAAAGGGCACATAAAAGATACCTTGCTGTTATTTGAAGAAGAATAGCATATGTGGCGGCGGCGATTTCCTGTATGACTAAGTGTCAATATAACTACATTGGACATCCAATAACTGCTGATTAATAATCAATGTGTTCCAGTGGTGTCGTTAAACAAACTTTATCTTTTTGTTAATTTAAATGTTTTATTTTGTCACCTATTCAAAGTAACAGTTCTGAGATACTAATTTGAAACTTGCTTTTAGAATTACACTAAGCCCTATAAAGTACTAAATTTAATGAAATACTATTACTGTTGAACATATTATATTGTTAAACTAAAGTTAATCATAATTAGAACAATTCTGACATATTGTTGGAAACACTACAATCTTATTATTGAATAAGTTAAAAACAGTACTGACTTGTTAGTGAATACAGTTGGTAACAGTACTGACTTGTTGGTGAATACAGTTGGTAACAGTACAGATACTTTGATGAATGAAGATAGAAATAGAAACAATACTGACTTATTGTTGACTAGTGTTGGTAACAGTGCAGACTTATTAATGAATAAAGTTGGTAACAGTACTGACTTATTATAGAATGAAGTTGGTAACAGTACTGACTTAATGAATGAGGTTTGATTTCATAATGAGTCTAATCTTTACATCAATATTAAAGCATATAGTTTGAAGAAAATGACAATAAAAGAAAGTTGAAATTAAAATAGAAATAACCCTAAAGTCTTTGCCGATTTGGCGATGTATATTTGTGATTTTACCATCGCAAATTTCGCCTTTTGTTATTTCAGCTAAGGGGTCTACTGATATATGTCACCAAAATGGAAAACAGTAGGGTTATCCCTTAATTCCTTTACCTTCCATTGCATCAATGTCAGTATTGTGCATATCATAACATAAAGATTACTCATGAATGCATTCAACAGAATTATCCTGTCAAACGAGCTGCAATATTTTTATTAGAGGGTCGATGTGCAACAAATCGTAGAAACTCTTGATATTGCTCATATGATGGTTTAGTTGTGCAAACCGCTTGAAGTATTCATTCTACAACTTAAAGTCCTTCGTACTTATTCAATGAGCTCACACAACTACCAATCAGTATAAGTACCTGTACCTTGACGGTCACTGGTCCGCGATTTTATTCCTTATTAATTCCCTTCCATTCACTACAGGTCATCTTTTCATGTCATGTGACCCACTGTTCCTGGTTTGGCACTCGGTTATTGTTAAGGATAAGTCTAGATAAGTTATTAGTCTGGTTATACAGCATAGAACCGTTTACATTGAATTACACAAGGTAGATCAAACTTTTCTCAAACTTCTCTTTATCAAATATTAGGATTTGTTGGTTTCGGGTTGTGAGTTTATATACGTAAATATTTGAACAATAGTGTGTTCCCTGAGATTATAACACAGATCTTTTCAGTAGTTAAATTATGGCAGGGTGTTATATATACATGTACCTGTATGTGTAGCTTCCTTGTAGGCGTCATTCACAAACAGCTTGCTAGTCTGTGTACTACATGTACAATCTTGTTAATGTGATGCACAATATTGTCAAGAACATTTGAAGAAACTATTTGTATTACCAACCTGACCTTCATCGATCATTGTATTACCCGGTAATACTATCTGTCATTGTGTTGTATAATACATGTAAGCTGTATAAACTGTACTACAACATGAGTGGCCATTTATCTTACAAGTGGTTTCAAAATGTACCTAACTAATAAATGTGAGAACAACTTTAGATACATTTTTAAACATCAAGTTGTGAGGTAACAGACATGAATGTAGTATTATATTTTCGACATACCATCAAAAGCATGTACAATTGTAGTATAATTATCTGTATTCATCAGGAGCGTCGGAAGACAATTAATATTGGGGAGGCGGATGTCGACCAAGCGAAGTGGGGGAGAAATTTTAAAGAATTTTAGATGCCATTTCCTGCATTTTTTATTTGTTTTCCAAATATTGGAGAGGCGGCTAACGCCACTGTTGCGACGTCACTGCTCATGGCTAACTCCACACTGGAAAATATCAGCTTGATTCTTTTCACGCAATGAAATAAACATATATAGTTTGACACAATATCTCTACATTTTATCAGCTTGTAAATTTTGTTTTCTTCATTTTCAGATTCATACAACAATCCAGGTGACTTTGAAATTAGGCCGGCTCAGAGTCAGAGCGTACCACACTACCTGGCGTAAGTAACTACAAATTATAAATATATTATCTTCATTCAAAACCATATGAGGTTTACTTTAGAAATGAATTGCCCATTACATATAATATAATCCTTCAAATAATACCGTATATATACACCAGAATTTCCTTTATGCTGTTTTACATGCATCTATGTATTACTAAATTAATGACCATCACTCAACACACACACACCAACACCAGCACCAACACCAACACCATGCCTTTTTGGATAGAATTTGGATCTGAAGCTTTAAACTGAGGTGGAGAAATATAGAACTGGAGAACGGAACTTTAAAACTAGGTACCATGTCTAAATATATTTAAAACAACATTAGGTCCACTCGTGTAACAAAACATATTTTGCTATTGATGGGTGTATTTTAAAATAATAATATTCCCCTAGAATGCAAAGGATCATTCCTATGGGTCTGTGGTACATAAGTTAGACTGTGATGCCTCTGAATTTGTAACATGGAAAAGATTATTTGTGGTAAATAACTGAAAAAACATGACTATGCCCTATGTCAAGACAGAAACTATTCTGTTTGTACTTGAACCAGTGCATGCTGATATTTGTGTGTTCTTAATTGTAACTATTATTGATATTTTGCAACTGAATAGTATAAGTTGCTGATGATGCATATATAGGAAAACATTCAGTTCTAGCCCTGACATCCAATGAATGCCTTATGAGTGTCACAGCTCAAATATACACTGTACTTGTGTTCAATCTATGATTTACAGCATATTGGTTCCTCACATAATATCTTTGGCAAAGTATTCGTTGACTATAATTGTTGCAATGTTTGTCATAAGTACCGAAAGCCAGGTTTCTATGTGTCTGCAAACAAATCCAATCTACAAATGTAAAACCACAAACTCAAAAGAAATACAAGTTAAGATACAATGGATCCATTTAAATGTTTGTCAACAGACACATGAAAAGGAATCTACTGTATCTATGCTTGTATTTTGATTGTGATTTTGCATTTGCTGATAGTGTTTGTTATTGCAAATACAGATGTATGTGGAAATGAAAACTAAAGGTATAAAAGGTGAACACAGACTGAGTTACCTTTGGCAATTTCATTTCTGATTAAATTTTTACATTTCCAAAAAAATATCAAAAGAATGGATTTTTTTTTCTTTTGTTGAGTAAATACATGTATCATTGTTAAATATGTTTTCTTAATTATTTGAATGGATTTGTTTTTGTCTTGCAGCAAACAAGAAGTGCAACAAAATGGCCAACATAATGAAACTATTGCCCGAGACACTACTGCAAAGGAAGATGTAAGTTCACCACAAATTTAAAAACGACAACTGTTATTCATTTGGCAGGAAAACCTCTGTGGTTTAAACCTTAATTTCAGAAATAAACGAATCTGACTGAGTACAAAATGTAGTTGTTAAGGATATTTGTTGTCCATCGAAGCACAAATGCTACATCCCCTCCCGATCACCACCTTTAAAAACCAATTTCCTGCATACAATTTTACTGAATTTTTCAAAATCTTTTGTAACATATATTTTATTCCTACTATTTGCCCAAAACCAAACCAGGAATAACCTAAAATTTAGCTTTCATTCATTTAATTAAAGACTATAAACTTCGTGAAGTTACTAATATATTATTGTAATTTAGAATTTTACCCAGTATGATATGAAAAACCTCAACATATTAAATATAGAAAACCATTCCACAAGTTTTGTGCTTTTTTACTAGTAGTCATGGACTGGAGGATATATAGTTTTTACATTAATGATATAAAATGGCATAATAATAAAACTATTTTGTGTGTCTTTGTACAAAGGTTCAAATACATGGTAAATATAGAGATGAAAGATTAAATGGGTTGGTGGTTATACAGTTAAGAAATCGGTATTTATCAAGAAGTAAAACAAATGTTCTACAGCACAGAAACAGCCAATAATGTCTGTGGTTTAAACAGTGGTTTATATACTTATATATACTTAGGTATAAACCATGTTTTTAAGGCAGATTTTAGTGAATACACATGCTCTAATTTCTAACACATTAATGCCAGAATGTGTGCTTTAAGATTAGAAAAGTTGTCTCCCTTTATTTAAAATTGATTCTATTGTAAGATAACTGTTTGCACTTGAACATATTTTTACTGCATATGCAACTATAAATATTGAAAACCAAAATTAATAATTAAGGACTATGAATTAGTGCATTGGATAGCATAATTGCATAATTGCCAACTATGCTACAGACATCATTATTTCTCTTTTAACTGGTAGTTTTTCTTAAATGTCTATGAAATTTATATAACATAATATGAGGTACTATAAGCATATATGCAATAACATTATCATATGTTTTTCAACATGCATTATACATGTATATCTATTTAAATAAACTCATATACTGTATGTCAAAACTGTGGTATTAATAATACTATTAGAGCCACACTTGGACAACAACAGACATGATTTCGGCAATACTACCTTCAATCAAATGATCAACATTTTAATAATAAAATAAAATTAAAATGTAGGATTTTACACCACCACCCTCCCTTTTCATTCTCTTCTTAAGGTAAATGTTGACATAATATTTTAATGATCAACCGTCCATGGTTATATTCTTTGTGTTTCTTCATTTTCCATCATTAAAATAAACATGACCCACAAGAAAATACCATCTTAAATAAAACCGATATTTAAAAACTATTTTTCAGTTTCACTTCTCCGAGATGTCATCAGTGAAGAATACATTCGAGTCGAGGAAGGACTCGGAAGACTATAAGCCGAGTCAAACAGAGAACATAGCATGGGATGAGCAAGAAGAAGGAGTTTATGAAAATGAACCAATGAAACGCTCAGATGTCTTCCGTGAATCAGACCGCAATATTGCTGAAGGTTTGCCTGAAATTGGTATGGCCAAGAACCTACTGGACAAGTTTGCACACATCAAGGATCAACCATCGGAATCCAAAAAGAAGGAAATGACTCCACCTGACTCTGTGCAGGGTCGGGTAGAATATGTGAGTGAACCGAGAGAAAGCTTGGAAACGTACCAAGGCAGATCTGAAGCTGGCGTGTTTGAAAACCAGCCAGACTCTAATCCAGACATGGCCAAATCAGACGGGACTCTCGAAGATGTTTTACCAGAACATGGCATGGCACGAAATGTGGCATCAAAATTCAAAGAGATGGAAAAGTCTGGAAGTTCTGCATCGTATCACAGTTCCAAAAGGGAAATAACTCCTGATCGCGATGGTGGCAAAGTTGAATTTGTGAGTGAACCACGAGGATATGTTGAAAAATATGAAGGAAGGTCTGAATCTGGCGTTTTTGAGAATCAGCCAGGTAATATTAATGATGTAATCAAGTCTGGACAGGAAGTCGAGGAGCAGTTACCAGAAAGAGGCCATGCAAAAAATATTGCCTCAAAATTTAAGCAGATGGGAAATAGCTCAACTCCAAGTCCTTCTCAAAACAAGAAAAAAGAGATGACTCCAGATCGCTCAAACAAGGTGGAGTATGTGAGTGAGCCAAGAGGATATGTGGAAACATACGAAGGTAAGGCAGAGGCAGGAGTGTTCGAGAACCAACCACATAATCAAACCACAGACATAATTAAATGTGAACAGTCGGCAACAGAGGAACCACTACCAGAAAAAGGCTACACACAAAATATTGCTGCTAAATTCCGTGAGATGGAAACCTCAGCCAAATCCCCACCACCCACACCCACCAGAGTTAAAGAAATGACTCCACCACGGGATGAAGTTAACAGTAATCAAAATTCAGGCGTCTTTGAGAGTCAGCCTCAGTTGTTAGCTGACGTCGTTCGGGCTGAAGACTACCAACAAGACATCGTCCCAGAATCAGGGTCTGCAAAAAATCTTGTGTCGCGATTCAAACAAATGGAAGCTGAAAGTTCAAAAACTGTAACATCTCCCAGACAAAAAAGAGAGATTACTCCTCCCAAAGGAGACTCAGGTGTTTTTGAAAACCACCCACAACAGTTTGTTCCTGAGTACAACCAACAGGCCGAGAGTGGCATCTTGGAAAATTACCCTCAAGAAAAAGATGGCGTCGTAAAAGAGACAGACGCACCAAAATTTGAGGTGGAACTTCCTGAACGGGGTATGGCGAAGAGCTTAGTTTCACGCTGGAAGCAGATAGAAACCGAGGGAGGTAAGCAGTCGCCACCATCAGTGCAGAACACGAAGGAGTTCACGCCTCCACGAGAAGAAGAACGAGTTAAGGCAGCTCGCAGTCCACGCTCACCAATGTCACCTTCTGGAGGCCAGAATCAAAGTGTTCAGCCTGAAGATCTGCCTGGCCAGTACCACCAGGCCAGTGAGCCGACAGTATTTGAAAGTGATCCAGGAGTAAGAGATGATGTCTTCCGTGAGGCAGACACCGATTGGACGGAGGGTATGCCGAAAAATAATACGACGCAAAAAATGTTGGCAAAATTCAAGAACATTCAAGCAGAAGCATACAAAGAACAACCAAAACCAGTTTCAAAAGCGGTAAGAATTTGATGTACTGTATATGCAAATGGTTGCTTTTTATCCTGCTACATGTATTTAAATTTATTCTTTCTTTCGTTTGCTATTGTCTCATTTTCAGATGGAGCTTTGAATTTGCATGATTAATTTAAATTAACTCTTTCCTTTATACCTTCACATTGCATGAGATCTCAACAGGTTTTCTGTTTCACAAAGAATATACATATGTAGTTGATTTCTTATTACGCCTTTTGTTAGCACAATATTGTCGAAACATAGAGAAATAATTGCAATTTAGGCAAGATAGATATTATTTGAAATTAAAATATAATGAAACATTTATTGTAACATATTAACTGTAATTAAATAGCAATTTGTATCATCTTTAATTCAACAATATTATCATCATCTAGCACATGAAACATTCAGGTTCATCTCATTCAGTTCATTTATTAACTTGTTAGTGTTACTGTTGCATGTTTTGTGTATAGAATTACGTACGTACATACATACACAAAAAATATTGGTACAGCCATTCCTCTTTGAAGTTTTGTCAGAGCATCCACAGGCCGTTACAGCTGAACGGAGCTTGTAGACGTAGACAAAAAAAAAAATTTACATTATCAAATATATATCAGGCCTAAGCCTGATTGCCAAAAGTGCGTGTACCTCTTCCTAATATATAATTCTAATATACATTACTGCATGTATACATTAAAGAATTACATTATTTATGTATATTATAGTATTCTTAAAGTTAATATGTTTGAACGGTGTGTGATATTTATAGGACAGATTAGATCATCTGTATCCCCTTCTGCTTTTGTATGAGAGCATGTGTTGTATCATGTTTGTATTAAAAATGTTATATAACGTTAATTGTTGTGTAGTAATACTAAGCATTAATTGTCTAATGTTTGTTTTCAGATGGTAATTTACAGTAAGGGTTTATATGACCTTAAATCTTCATGGATATTATTTACAAATACTACTGTGATAAAAAATAGTTACTTTTAACATATATTTGACACCTGTAACTCTTTCAATGATGAATTTATTATTTTCAAGACGGGAGTCATTACTTTTATTATTACACAAAGAATACCAAATTCCATGTAAGGATTTCTATTAAAAAATCCCAAATGTATCTAACAAAGAATCAGTTATTACACAGAAGATATCACTTACATGTAGATAATATGCACAATTATATACAAACAGTTATTGAACCTTTGTATTGTATATGGTAATAAACTATATGTAAGCTGCCTTTAGTTTAATACCAAAGTTGAGATAATGTGTACAATATACCATCATTACTGTTATTTTCTCTTATTTAATTAAGCAAAGTTTGAAGTTTAAATAACATAACACTATTATTAAAATTATTTGCTAAAAAAGAACCATGTAGATACTAAGATAGCATATACGGTACTCCATACTACCATATACCACCATTGTGTATATTTTCTACTGTATTTTACTCAGTAAAGTTTAACAATATATTATTACTGAAATTTTAGAATATAATTAACTATAAAGCAAAGTTTAGACAACATCTAGGCATACCAACATTATAGAAATGTTCTACTGTAATTATTAACTAAGCAGTCTAGACAACAGGACCAATACTGAACTTATAATGGTACTTTAAAACAGTTTTCCTGGTTTAATGCAGAAGCAGCTATATTAGTGCACTGTAACCTTTACCAACTTTGTAGAACATGAGTAAGAGTTCAGGTCATGTGGTACAAAGTAGGAGGTTTATGAATAGTTGTCTGGGTTACTTCCCCTTCATCCCGCTCTCCCGGCTAAGAATAGCCAGTGTTCAGAAAGCTCACAGTTTAAATTGGGTGTCACTGGTTGCAGCTGCTTGAATGGAGGTAGTGTAAAATGGTTCCACATTTGCTCTGACTAACCACAGTTTGTTCTTTGTCTATTGTTGTCTCACTAAAGTTCATCAGGGTTGTATATGAGAACTATGGTCAAAATTAGGTTGTTAGTTGTGTATTGATTGTGTTTCATTATGACACAGGTTTGGCTTGCAGATTATATCAGTTTCACTTGCTCTTGTTTTGGAGCAAGTGGTTATATTCAGGCTTTGATAAAACTGCATTCACACTTCTCAACGGGTTCTCCTTATTTGGTCTGACACTGTTAGGTTGAATGGAATTTGGTTCATAGGTTGAGGCTTTCTTTGTTTAGATTTTTTTAAATGTCCCATTGCATAATGCTGATGTTAATTCTTGTTACCAGGGTACTTGTAAATTTAATGCAAAACTGATATTGTTTGCAATTGTTATGTGTTATATATGTTCTGTATATATATAATATAGGCCTATAATATTATAGGGTGATATTTGTGTCTTGAAATAAATCTAAATGTACAATAATTAGTTTCATTGATCCTATCCAGGAGAATAATCCATGTCGTGACATTAATTTTTGTTTGCAACCTGTCACAATATTTGTTTCCTATTGATGAATAATGTTTATTATGAATGACTGGCATAAATTAACAATGTTATAACAAAAATAGAACAATGAATAACATTTTAGATTTTATTAAATTCTTTTGCAATTGTATAGCCTAAATTTTTTGCCAATTATGAATTATGAAATAGTTTCAAAAGCATTTATATATATATTGCCATTTTTTTCTTGTTAGAGACTTTTCATTTACCAGTGTGTAATGATCATACATTACAAGCGAAAGCAAGCATTATATTTATTACAATGCGTGACATCAAAATCGTCTCCCACACTGGGCACAGTTACTGAGATGAATTTATCTCTCATACACATGGTGTAATATTAAATATAATGAGTCACAAAAATCAAAGCCATACTTTGTATTATTTACAATGCTACTGATGGCAAACTACCTTCCATCATTCTATGACATACATGTTTTATTAAACCAAGTGAGATATTCCAATTGAAATGGATATCGTATAATACATTATGTATGCATTTATACAAAGTATAAAATTTGTATAATGGAAATCATAACTTCATGATACTGTAACTGAAGGTATAAATTATCTCCATTTATACTTAAAAAATTCATGTATACATGTAATGTATACTGTGATACATGTACAATGTCATGTGTATTGATTTACCTGATTGTGAAACTGGTTTAGAGTTTCAGAGCGGTTTATGTTCAGGGTGTTCTCAGTTTCATTCGACATCTGACACCAACTATTTCATAGTCATCTATTTGACTTACAACAATGGGCATACCATCACAGCCTACATTATATACATGTCTACATGTACTTTGGTCTACTAAGTACGTCTATAACATCATCATTTTTGTCACCTGCGTGATATTTTCAAATTTGTCTTTATACAACACAGAACTGGGATTGTTTAAAATCCTTTTGGTGCACAATTTCTAAATACATGTTTGTATTTAGGTATTTAAATGTGCATAGTGCCAGTGTTATGTATCTATATAGACGTCTTGCAAAGAAATAAATGAAAGGGACACTAAACAATTAAAATGGAAAATAATTTATTAAATTTTGAATGTATTTAATTTAACCTTGAATGTTTTTTCTTTAGCTAAAATAAATTAGGTACATGTATAAAGGTGTCGGATTTAACTTTGCAATGTCAGTGATTGTCCTGAAGTGAAACTAAAGATCAGTGTGTTAAAGGTTTTTACATGTATGCACCCAACAATGGCCTCTGATTGGCAGCAGGTGGCCGGATATGCAGGTGGCGTGATGACAGATGTCTGCCCAAACACTTCTTGTCTTTTGTTGTAGCTGTACACATCAACTGAATACTCAGAATAGTCATAATTTCGTACAATGTACACGCTTGATATTTATTTGACTTGTTCTGTTGTAGGGAAAACCTAAAGTGAGTTTGTTTAAATTTCCACTGGTCAGAGCTTTCCAGCGTTTTTTCCACCCCTTGTTATTTTATATGTATGTCATCAACCCGTAGCTTCATAAATGGATATCTGGACCTGCCATTTTACCATTTTCAACCCATGATGTCCCTGTAAGGTGGAACCACCTCATTACTAAGACCATTCGAGTTCAAAGAATTGTCTTAATATTGAAGTCTCGCTCTCTATCTTGTTTTTGTCTGCTCACTACCCTGTCTTATTTCCTTGTCAGATTGAACTACATGTGCCTTTACACCCTGTTACTTGTTACTGGTGTTAAGTGTTATTAATAACCACATACATTTGTAAGTTACAATTTAGCATTAAAAAGGTGATATATCGCAAGTTTATACAATCTGCAAAGCGAATACAAAATTGTGCATACAGATGTATGTAGTAGTGTCAAGTACATGTATTGAAGTCATATTCAAATAGTTGTCTCAGTCTGGTGTATTTAGGTCACAGGATGCATCCAATGAATACATGTATGCAGCAAATTTCAAATAATTAATGCCTCCATGTACTGTAGAAGTTATTAAAAATAAAATACTTTTTTATTTTTAAAATAGCGATATCTACATAAACTTTATATACCGGGTAGTTTTTATTTTATTGTATTTCACAGGTGCAGTACTTTGAAATTTTTTCCAGTAATAGCCACATACACGTTCATGTATATTAGTATATAAATTATATTATAATAAAGGCCCATATCAAAACACAGACAGTCAGTGGTAATACCAGTGTAGAAGAACTGAACTAATAATAATAATGGAACTAAATGTACATGTGTAGACTTTGTTTTAATAGTTATTGGTATCACTAGTTTCCTTCAGAGTTCTACTTGAGGTTCATTTTATGGTGAGACATGGATACTGGAATGAATTTATGTATTGCATAACGAAGAATACCGGTATGATACATTAAGTAAGACCCTGACTCGCGTCTGAGTAAAATATAAGTAAAGATCAGTGATTCACTCTTTTGACAGTTTAGTCTTCAGGATCTTTAGTGAGACAACATGAGCCCTTGCTTGTTTTTGTCATACTGTAATATTCCTATACCTAAACCTTAATATGCTTGTAGGAAGAACAAGGAGAAACCTGTAGGGAGAGCCCTAGTAGAATTGAAACAAAGGTTTGTTCAAGGAAGTCCTCTTGTAACCGTGATACTGTTGATCAGTCTGATGTGCCTGCGCTTCGAATGGAGAACATAGTTGATGTATTCACTCTCCTTCCTTTATCATTCCTTGTTGTATTGCACCTGTATACATATTTAAATACTAACACAACTTTCCTCGTAGTTTATACTAACGGTGTGTGCTAACCGGTAGTAGTTTTAAAAATGTACGCTCAGTTTTAGATTCTCTACCAGTGATATTAAATATATTCTCTTTAAAATTAAAGACAAAGTAATATTTAACAGAGATTAATGAATAAGTTATTTTATGATTTATATAAAATTTAATTTATTTTATATTTGATTGACTCATTGAGGATTAAAAATGGTATACTTCAGGTTTTTCGTATTAATTAGTGTATAATAATGTTAAATTTTGGTTTGGACAACCTCAGCAGAGATAAGGTGATAAACATGGATTGTATGAACAATAAATTGGGATAAAACTTAAAAGTAATATACACGTACATGTAGGCAACCTGAATATCTCACTTTGGGTATACAAAAGTCATACATTACTGAAGCCATATCAAATGCAGTGGCTTTTGGAAAGCTCTTTGAGCCAAATTTGTGGGTTTGAAAAATATCTTCTCTGTATTTGACAATAAAAACCGATAAAACTGGGTTTTGGCATTATCACTAAAGAAATTTAATATAAAAGTTATGTAAATTGCAAACTTGTGAATATTGAATACTGCAGTACTTGGTCTATAAAGACGTAACTATTTGACTGGTATAGAATTTATCACCGTTCTTGTATATATTTTTGTTTGTCACAGTTTTCTGTTTATCTATTTGTCATGTGAACGTACTTAAAGTATCATGTTGAAAACAAAGTCCATGCGTATCTTTTGTTTCCTCGTGTTTGTCAAGTGATTAGATAATGACATATAAGTACCAGTAGACATAGTTCATTGAACTTATAAACATTTTGGTTTTTTTTTTATTAAAGCATAAATAAGGCCAAATAAAACAAATAACCAGTTGATCATCTTGGTTTTATTACTTTCATTATTTTTAGATTATTGGTACATGTCAGGTCTCGCACTGTTGGTAGCCAAATTGTTTGCATAAAATACACTCAAAAACTGTTCAATTTGAATAATTACAATTGTTTTATCGCTACATTTGTAAACGAACCATAACATTATGAGTAAATGTTAAATCAATTTGTAACTAAAAATATAATTATATATTTTAGTGTTCGAATAATAAGTTAAACACTAAAAATACAAAACACTTATATACATATTAAGCTTTAATAAGCATATTACATGTAAATGAATCTGAAGTATGATTTATTTTAATGTGCACAGTATTTTCATCACAGACAATGAACGGTCGGGAAATGGATAAACAGTGTGTGTAATTAACTGTGTATAAATGTAGTTTGTGTTATTGATTTATTAATGTCTTTTCAGTTATCTCTTTTTGTCTAATACACGTAACTTCATTGTTTCTGCATGATCATTGTGCACAAATAACAGAACCATAATACATCTATTTGTATGTACATGTACAATTACAAGTGCATCTACGTGTTTAATCCATTAACGGGGACATTTACTCCATGTACTAATATACCACACAATATTTCTAATAGTCTAAACACTAATAATTTTGTCTCTCTTCATGGAATAAAATCTTAAATTCTTTCTAAATACTATAAAAAAAGTTTATATATATAATTTGGGACACATGCTTATTGCTAGCCTCATTCTGGGAAGAAGGAAAAGTGGTTATAACAAATATGTTATTGTATCCAGTCTGTTTTCAAAGCCTCTGTTTAAATCATGTTGATCCCGATATGTATGGTATGTATTATAGATACATAAATTAATTTGAATTACCGTTATAGGCCGAAACTAAATCATTGGATAAATTGCTAGAACCACAAATTGTTAGCTTGCGTATGGTAGTGAATTACGGAATCCATACAATAATTCTTTGTCTTTAAATGTTGTTTTCCTTGGATTAAGTTCAATGAAAGTCTAAACAAGAAACAAACAAAAGCAAGTGTGATGGTATTTGGGCAAATATTGATGTATGTACATGTATTTGTCAATGGTAAACCCAGATTCGGTCCATGTGTTTGCATCAGGTCACAGGAGTTGTGCCTATATGTTTATACATTCGTGATTGATCTACCACTCTTCCACAAAACATTCAGTGGTCATTTGTGCCTAATTTAGAGCAATTTCGAACGACATTGATTTACTCCAAGTCCAAAACTGGGAAATTTGCTGCTAATGACAAAATTGCATCTGGGAATGGGTTCTACATGTATTTTTGGCATAACGCAAGTCGATTGTTTTTCCAAATCGCTGCAATCTAAATTGTCGTTTATATGGAGATATGACTTTGAATCAGGTTAAACACTGTCCAGCTTGCCCTTGTATATAATACAGGTTTCTACTTTAGACAGATTTTACTTCAGATACAGTGCATGATTTATGATGGGAGAATTAATGAAGTACAAATAGAGTGCTAATAATAAAAGGATTTTGTTCTACATAAACCAGACTAAGTTATATGCAGCAGTTTTAAAAGTTATATACACACACCTTTCTGCGTTCAAACACCAAAATTAACATACACTTGCCATTTTGAGTCCTGAAATGTAAATGTAAGTAAAAAGTGCATTATCAATGACTGTTTTAATAACGGGGTAAGCCTGGCTGAAGATCAAGGGAGCTAAAGATAATTATTTATGTTCGTTATTGAAGATGATGATGAGGGCGAGGTTTGAGTAGAATACCAGTTCACTGTTCTACACATCTAACACTGACAGCCTATGTTTGTTAGCAGCTGAAGTTGAACTGCCAATGGAATTAATCAATACCATATGGATTCCTCGTGCCTGACAAGTGAAGATAGCACGCACGTCCCTAATATTGTAAAGCTGTCTTAAACTTACGGTGGACTTCATCATATTAATATGTACAACACTTTCTGAATCTGACCATACATGTACATACATACAAGTAGTATTTATAAACAAAACTCCATTTGGCTTATTCAAAAACATTTTTAAATGCATTATCGACCCATTATGTAACATTTACACTGCTTTGTAGTTTCAAAGTCTTAATCAAAATTTAATGAAAAATTGTGAAAGTCCTCACCCCTTTATAAAAAGAATAATAACTAGTAAGTAATACTTTTTTTTAAATGTTAACTTTTCAAATTGGAAACGTTTAGTTACATTTGTCATTGGGTATGCCATTGTGTGCCCAATACGATCATCCCCTTGACAAAATAAAGCCCTGCCTGAGATTACTGCACAATTTGAAAGCTTTATTTCCATTGGTTAGTTTTTTTGGCAACCTGATGAGTTATTTTTGAACATCAAATACGCCTGCCTCAGGCTGCCAGTTTAAACTTTGTGTCTTTAACAATTTCACCTTTCCACCATTTTGAAAGTTATGTTTAAAAAAGTTTGTTTTAAGTGTCAAAGCTCTCTGTCACTTTTTTCTCATGTTCTTCACACCAAACTGTTAGTTTGAATTGTTTTAAGCTTTTACATGCTGTTTCAAATAGAAGTGACGTTTCTGCTCTTTCAACAGATGGCCAACACTTTTAACACAAACATGATTGTTGATTACTGACATGTACTTATCAGTTTAACTGTTAACAGGTTGACGTGAGTCACTTCAATACATTCAAGGAAACCCGAAAGACAAACACTAAACTTTTTAAAAATTAGATATATCACTACTTGATAAAAACTTATTCAACAATTTAACAGTAAATCAAATATTAAATTTAATAAGTCGGGTTTTTTTTATTTTTGCTTTGACATAAAATACATGAATATTAATTATTAAAACCCTTTCTGCAAATTAGGAAAACGTTAAGTACTATTTTTTTTTTTTCAATACTTAATACATGTACATCAATTTACATGTAAAATATTATATAGAGCGATTTACAGTACTATGAGTCTTTATTACCCTATCGCATCTACATGTAACACTATAATTGGGAGTATTGTTAAATAAGAAATTAACCATGTAACTGGTAAGCCTTTTTATGATGAGTTATGTCCGTCAGTTGTAATTGACACTATGATGTAATCCATTGTTTATATGCAACATGCAAGTGCTATTTCCAGATGCCTCCTGTGAAGTCTGCACGATTCTAGTGTCCACCTACTTGAATACAGGGTGTAATTTATCATACAATTATAGATGAGTTACTGGCCCCATTCTCCTAAGAGAAATGTTCAATTTGAAAGAAGACAAAAATCCCAATAATTTATTTTGAAAACAAAAATTTCCCCGAATGCTTTTGTTTCTTATTTTACTCTAGGACAGATGACTAGATAAAAAGTATTCTTTCTTACACTGTGAGAGAAAAAAATTACTCTAATGGTGAATTTATACCCAATTAACCTAAATCATCGTAAACAAAAATGATTTAATGTATGGAAATATGTGGCTAACTAAATACAAATGAATTATTGTAATATTATTACATCATATTTGTTATTATCGATTTTCTGTCAACATAGATCTGTTAGTAAAATAATAAAACCCTTTAAACAACTAGTATACCTTCAGTATATATTATTATCGAAGAGAAAAGTATTTGCTATAATATTGTCATTCACAAGTAATCATTTGTTAGTTTTAAATTATACTGAGTACGACTGGAGATTGACAGTCCAGTTTTGGTTACTTTTATTTAATCTTCTCGATTATCGCCATGGGAGTTGAAAAGTCTATCAATTAAAACTTGACACAAGTACAATGTATGTTTTATGGTTCTATTTAAAAATAAAATATAATGAGCATTATTTAACCTGCCTTAACAATATCAATGCATATAAAAATCTAGTTGTGCTCATTATATTTTGGCTAACATTATTAACTGACATATAGTATACTAGTACAAGTAACATGTATTTGTTTTACTATATCAGGGCTCAAGTTAAATCTAATTGATTGTAACATACATACATGTGCATACATATTTATTTACTATAATATATAGTCAAAAAATTATGACATATTTCTATCTGTTTGGAAATGAAGTCCATTGCCTATTTTAGATCATGGATTAAACCATTATCTATTTGAGGTTTGCATTACATTGAGCCCTGATTATCATGTTCTTATCGTTCTTTATCTTTTAAAATCGTATGTTTGACTTCAATCCGTATTAACACATAGATCTATAGATCTGCCAAGATATCTACTTGTATTGCAGACTTTGTAATATGTTAGAATAATCAATAATGATTATATTCATTTTTGTTTCCAATATATCGATCTAATAACATTAAAGTTCTTCCATTTTGCTTGTTAAAATATGTACCGAATCAGATCTACTGGTTACGGTGGTATATATATATATATGAGCTATTCATAATTACTTTCGTTAAATTAATAATTAATTATTTAAGTAGCTGCTTGATGGATTTATGATATATACATGGATTTGGTCAGACATGCAACTTTTTTTTTAATGTTTTTATTTGTATTTATCTTTTATTTATAATATTTTACTTTGGGGGCATTTCATGGTATTTGTCACGTCCGTCACAATTGTTTCTCTTTGTTATGTAAATAAATGCAAATATCAGATTT
>JAULBR010115149.1:0-19580 GCA_032355825.1 Melanodrymia aurantiaca
AGCGGCGACAGCGGGTTTCCTCTGTGAACATGTGTCAATATAACCATGTGTCTGACGTCCAATAACCGCTGATTTATTATCAATGTGTTTCTAGTGGCGTCGTTAAATAAAACAAACTTTACTTTTGTTACATAGTGTGTACGTTCTATCTTCTACCGAGGTGTTATCCCAGCGTTCATCTATGGCTCCCTACTTCTATTGGCAAGTAATGGTGTATACATGTTCTAAATTTAGTAATGTATTGCAGCGTTTATGTGGTAATATAACTTATTTTTCTAATCTAAGGTTTTATTTAAATGTAGTTGTACGGTGATTAAAAACCACATCGTCTCCAGCGATATTCGAATCCAGTCTTGAGTCCAGCGGTCTAACCATTACACCACGGAAGATGTGGAGAGCAATTATATTCATTAACCACTCATTATTAGTGTTTGTCTCAGATAACATTTATTACATTATGTAGGGACATGCTTTTAAAACCCTATTGCCTACATTCTGTTATATCACGTGCATACTAACTAACTCCGGGGTCCCCCGTACTGTAGTGTTTGTGCCGACACTGCAAATTACTCTGGAATTGATTGAACAGACAACGCGAAGATATGTATTACACACATTTAGTATTCGTTTACCAGCAACACATTGCTTACTGCAGTTGTTCTCCGCTGTCATTGATAAACATCCAGACAAACCGCTCTCAACAGCCGATTGATAAAAGACGCGGGTATCAGAAGGGAAATGGATTGTGCTGACTTGCATTTTCACAAATGTCATGTCAAAACCAAATCTCGGAACCAGATCTTAGCCGTGTTTGTGCGGTATGTTTAAAAAAAGAAGTAATTTTAAAAAGTGACCTAAACAAATATGTATGACTTAAAGGTACACCCTTTAGTGTTAAGATGAGTAAAGTAAAAGTTTGTTTTATTTAACGACGCCACTAGGAACACATCGATTATAAATCAGCGGTTATTGGACGTCAGACGCATGGTTATATTGACCCATGGTCTCAGAGGAACCCCACTGTCGCCGCTTCTAGGGATACTCTTACCGAAAAACAGCAAGGGATCGTTTATGTGCACTTTCCCATAGACAGAATAGCCCACAACACGGAATTTGATAAACCAGCCTGGAACAGAAAATAGTCCATATAATGTTTTGCGCTGTGGAGGTTCGATCCCTCGACCCATCCCGCCACAGACAGACATTCTACCTCTATTCTACGTCCCGCTCCCAAACAGAATGTAACCAATAACAAAGTGATTTCATACTTCCTTTGTGGTGATTAAAACAAGATGGAAGTCGTATGGAATCGCAATGACGGCTAAAACAGTGTTTAGGTGCTATGAGGTCTATATTTTAATAACCGCTTCATTCATCATTGGTTGTCAGCCCGCTGCTTCTATAACCTTCACAGTTGTGTTTGCACGTGGAAATACCATTATACCATTTCAATAACTGAGAAAGCAAGCAAAACTAGACACCTGAATGTACGTGATGAAGTTAACTTGGTAAAAAGTAGCAGTGAAGAGGTACAATGTAGGGGGTCGGGGGGAGAAGCACGTGTGAAATTTAAAAAATATATGATACAAATACATACTTTGGTCAAAGAATCCCCGCATACATATTATTACTTACAATATCAATAGGTATATTTGTAGTAGATTAGTATGATCGTTGGAATTTTGCCTACAATGATTTAGTACGATACAAAATATTTTAGGTAAAAATACACAATAAGCCTCTATAAGTATAACAATTTGGATGATCAGAAACACATGGGATACACACATATTGATATTGTAGGAAATAACATGTAAACAAATCTTAATACTAAGGGCCGATATCTCGTCACCGGTTTAACCTGATCGCCGGATTAATTTTTTTTTTTTTATCAAATTGTACGTAATGTGATATAGGATAAAAATCCGATTTCCATTCCCAGTGGATTTGAGTTACTTTTACGCAGGTTTAAACCTGACGGTCGGTTATAACGTGCTGTTTTATAGCCGTGTTTAATCAGGGTTTAAAACGGCGATCAGGTTTAAACCGGTGACGAGAAATCGGCCATAAGACTGATAAAACACACGCTATACCAGTCTTTACGACGCAGTGGTTAACGCATTGGACTTACAACTGGTAGGCACTGGGTTCGAATCCAGTTCGCGGCAAACCTTGATTCTACTGTCTAATGTATGTACACACTGATATCCTATAATCATCACTTCATTTGTACGCCATTAGAAAGCCATTTAATAGCCGTACATAGTTTCTATTACTACTGGGGGAGTCGTTAACACACCATTTCTTTTGGTCTCATTAACCAATTTAAAGTTAAAGACGCTTTTTTGTTTACACGAGTACGTGACTGGACTTAGAAAACATTGTTATCGTCACAATCAGACGCGTGAGACAAATTCAGCCATAATCCTCAGTTATTACAGCTCAGATAATCTTCGCTAAAAGCATTTGCATGTTTTTGTAACCTGGATCATTTTGGAGAATTATTCTGTCCTGATTGAATGCCAGAAACATATTTCCTCAGGCCAAAAAAGAAATATTGATAGTAGTTTATGTATGCATCAGTCAGCTGTATAGATGTGTTATATATAGAGTACTTAGCTCATGCAATCCTGACCGCATGCTACTAATATACACACTACATGTATTTAATCAGATCACGACCCAGAAAGCACAAATAAACAAACTGGCGAGTTGGCAAGAACACCCAGTGTGTGTACAAACTAATGGGGAGATGGCGCAAGCAAACCTTTATTTAAAAAACTACACAAATAAGCTACTGCCACGACCTAGTTCTGTAAAGACACATAATATACACATGTAGTTCGGCATGTGTGTTATGAAAATATTCAAATGAAGATATGGAATGAAATTTTCTCTTTCGTCTAAAATCGTCTAACACAATAAACCGGAAACGAGATCAAACATTCAATTCATTGTGTGATTTTTTACAAATATAATCAAATTCTATGTTTTTCCCCCTATTACAGATTTACTAGGTTATTGGTATCTGCAGTTCATTTAGTACAATAATTCTAGGTCACAGCGACTTGGCTTGAGGGTGGAGTAACTGACGTACTTGTTCTTGTAGAGCATTCATTTTGTTTTAAGCGAGGAATACATAGCCCCAATTTACGTTTTTAAGATGCACATAATCTAAACGACAAAATATAGATATGGCCCAAATCGTATCTCTGTACAATACAGAGTCGAAGGGATATTGAGACAACGTCGATATGGCATGTACTCACTAATGACGACCAAAGCAGTCATGATGCCAGGTGTTCGAGAAAGATGAGCGTATCCTGCTCCACCGGTGGCATCCATCATAAGCACAGCCATAGTTTTTGTCCGCTGTCTTCATCGAAACAATAAAGTGCCCTAAATTTGACATAATTATATGTTGTCGATCAGGAAGTCCAGCATTGCACGTATGTTTCTCTCACTGAACTTTTGTCTAGACTTGTTTTCTTTCTTCACAAACTGTTGCTAATTTTATCCCAAAAGGGTGGCCATTGGTTATCCTATTCCCATGTTACAGTTAAACTTTTCTGAAGGCGCTATTTCAAATGTACAGGAATATGAAACAAATGTGTGTCAGACACGTCTAGGTATTTGAACAATGTGGCATGTGTCAAAATGTTTGGCATTAAAATGTATACATTGTCGGTCAAAAATGGGGCTGTTGTTCCATCTGGATCCGCCCATGAAACCTGTAGCAATGACAACAACGTGGTATTTAGATAACAATGTCGGCAGTGGTGTCTTGTCATCATTACAGACACCATGATGTAAATAGATGAATCTTACTATGCTATGGCATTTGGGAAATGGCGAGGCAATTAATACCCAATCCAAATCTTCACCTCACCCTACGCCCCGTGCAGTACAGTCTTAAGAATATTTGAGGCCCCTAGACAAAGCAATGTACTTGGGGCCCCTAAAATTAATTTTTATTTTTCAAATTGAAAATACGGTGCACTTTAAATCGCGGGGCCTTGCATGGTAACTGGTCCCGTGTAGTGGTCTCTTTCTTGTCTTACGAATCACGGATCGTGTCTTGCTTCGTGCAAGTGTGTGTGGTATGTTCATATGTCATTTGTAGTCATTTGTAGCAATAGATGTCTATCAACCCCAGCAATGCTCTATCGTCAGTTCTGTGGAGCGCGAGGCATGCACGAGATATGGAAAGGCACGCGCATTGCTACACAACCCGAAGACATGCGCGTGTATTATTTCTACCGGGATCGGTATGCTTTCATATCATTCCCAAAATTCTAAAGTCATAATTTTAGCTTTTGACTTGCCGGTACATGTATATATAACTTGCATAATTATTTGGTTTGATTTCCACCCTCCCCAATGCCGCATTAAGTTCCATTTGACCTCATATAAGTAAACCTGCGTAACTGCATGATGTAGTAGTAGCAAACGTGTCAATACAATGAATCATAGATGCATCAACTACACGTCACTAACGTCTTGTAGTACTTAGTCAAAGATAACGTTTGTTTAAAGACACCACTGGAACACATTTATCAGAAATCAGTGGTTATTGGATGTCAAACACACGGTTATATATATGGACACCTTTGTCACAAAGGAAACCCGATGTCGCCACATAGGCTACCCTTCTTCGAATAACAGCAAGGGATATTTTATGTGCAATTTACCACAGACTGGATAGCACACACCACGGCACCTGATGAACCAGTCATGGATCACTAGTTGGAATGGGAAAAAGCGAGCGGGTCCTATGAGTAGGATCGATCCGTCGACCCATCGAAGCTCAGGAGGATACTCTACCGCTGAGTTACGCCCCGCTCCACACTTCATGTAGTGGTAGCAGGAGTAGAAATATAATAGCAACACTATACTTGCAGTAGCTGTTGATAACGTTATTAGCATTTCTAAGGTATTTGTAAAAGCAGTATGTTAAAACAGAGAACGCTCCTCGCACATTTAAACAGTAAATTGAGAATGAAAATTATAAACAAATACAATACGTTATCTAGTGAATCCATTTGTGCGTTGGTAAACTGATATGTGTATATGCACTTGGCTATATAGATAAGTAAAGAAACTCAGCCCTATTCAACTCGGTGTGTTGTTTTTCAAACACCGGGGATAGGTCCCGTAGTGCATTCATTTGCAAATGCATGTAAACAAGGCGATTTTCGAGTCGTTGAGAGAAAAGCCAATTGCTGTGTCTTGGAGATAACACATGCTCCCTCCCAATGCAGCGGATGAGCACTGACACCTTGCGCGCACCGGCTGCTGATCGTGACATGCACCGGAAGTGAATCACGTACTTTCAGATACATGTATATTATATTATAAGGCTGGGCATTTTGAACAAGGAACAGTCTTTGTATGCGTGTTCATGACCTTAGACAAGATACAGATGTGAATTTTGAAACATTACATTGATCATTCTATACCAATGATGATGTGTAGGCATTCTAGTATGATATACCTAAAAAAGCAGGGTTGGATATAATTTATTAATAATATATAATTATATAGTCAAACAGTATTATAAAGGCTATATTATCATCATCATTGTGTACTATACAGTAATATGGGAATTCTAATTCAGCATTAAATTAAAGAGCATCCCGATTTTAGTGGATAAATTGATCATGTTTAGTATACACACCGAGTCTTATCACACAGAAATTAACCGTTAGTGTTACTGTTTACTTATATACAACACATGTTTCTTCCTTCAACTGTTAGTCGAATACATCCCTCAGTATTATCACACCACTTCTACATGCATTCATTTGCTTTAGTTCGTGATTTAGATATGTAAACTACGTTTCTGCCTTCAACTGTAGTAAAAGAACATTAATTTTGTTTGGTCATTAATCTACACAAGACATCATTACTGTTACTAATCTAATCTACGCGGTTCCACCTGTAGCCGTAACGCGATCTAGACACAATGTCTGCTTTTAAGACAAATGCCACCGTGCTTGGCCAGCTAAAGCTATTTTAAACATACATGTATTTCTTGCTAATAGAGCATTTACTTACAATATTAATAGATGTGTATCCAATGTGGTCATCCAACTGGTTAATAGCTTAATGTGTACTTTCGCCTAAAATAAGTAGCCTCGTGCCAAATTATTGTAGATAAAGTTCAAGGATTATATTAAGCTACTACAGACACGTTGGATATACATAATGTTGATATTGTAAGCAATACGATGTAAGTAAATGTTAATTTTAATAATAAAGATCGTCCATGAGCCAGAAATAACATATTTGTCATAAAACTAGGTATGGTGCCTTTAACACTTCGCTTGTAAACGTCCTTGTTGATTCCATTTCTTAAGGACCACACATGAGTTATTTACGATGGTTGATTATGGACACTCAAGTTAATAAACCATGTGGTTCCTGTTACCATGATACTTAGTCTAGGCTATTAAACTCATTGTTTCAATACCCGAAAATAGTGCCAAGTGTTCTTAAGCCTCATTGTAATTACGAAACTTTTTCATAAGCCAAAAATAACAAAGATCAAATTTGCTTTGTTTCAGAACCGTTGCTAACACTGGTCGATGGTAGAAAGAGTAGCGAAGGAAGAGTAGAAATTTTCCACAATGGACACTGGGGAACGCTTTGCGACAGAAGATTTGGTCATGTGGAAGCTTCGACAATATGCCGCCATCTTGGATTCATAGGTGGAATTGATGCCGGAAGTGCCCACTTTGGTTCTGGTTCGGGTTCCTTTTGGTCGCTGAACACGACGTGTTTGAGAACCGCGCGCTGTGTTGCTGTCCTTCCCCACACCAAGTCCAGTACTTGCTCTCATGAAGAGGACGTTTCTGTCATTTGTGGTGAGTAAAGTTGACTCGATTTACAACCTACATGTAGTCTTCCAATTTAACGTTTCAAAAACTTATGATACAGCGGACATGAATTACATTTAAAGACCCTCAATCACTGAAATTGTCGTCTGATATTATCTGCAGACAATAGTAGTGACCTTAGAAGTGTTGGAACTATTTAGTTGCGTGATCTGTGCAGTTATTCGTACGATGTGAAACAGGCAATTTTATATAATATAACACTTCGACATTTCTGTTGATGTTTATATATTATAATAAATGTACATGTATGCAATTATGTAGATAAACAAGGAGTGTTTTCTTCTTTTTATACGTAATTGTGTACAATTCGCTTCACTTCCGCGGCAAAATAGTTAATAATTCTCTTTAGCATTTCATTTTTCAGATCACATGCTACAGTTGGTTCCAATAGAAGAAAGTAAGGATGTAAACACGGGACTAATAGAGATATACCATGCTGAAAGATGGCGTCCCATATGTTCGCATGGCTTCAGCCGAAACGAGGCCCAGGTTGCATGCAGGCAGCTGGGATATACTTCCGGTTGGATACGAGACTGGAAAGATAGATCGCATAAAAACAGCATGGGATGGATGACGAATGTATCCTGTCGGGGCAACGAGCATCGAATTGATGCGTGCAGATACAATCATTTCGGACGACGATCTTGTCCCGGACACCGACCAGCAGCCGTGAGTTGTCAGTGAACGTTTCAAACACGTTTGTACACCCGTGACTTCAAAGATGTCTCCCTTAGATGATGATGATGATGATGCTGCTGCTGATGTTGTTGATGATGATGATGATGATGGTGATGATGATGGTGATGACAATGGTGGTGATAATGATGATGATAATGATGATGATGATGTTGTTGATGATGATGATGATGGTGGTGATGACGATGATGATGATGACGATGATGACGCTGCTGCTGATGTTGTTGTTGATGATGATGATGATGATGATGAGAGGATGGTGATGGTGGTGATGATGATGATGATGATGATGATGATGATGATGGTGATGATGATGATGATGATGATGAATTGTCCTACATAACTTAAAGGCTAAATTATCACATTTGATAATTATACTTGAATATTATGGGACTGGTTCAAACTATTTTGGCACGGAAACGGAATAGTCAAAATACACAGAAATACAAAACAGATCAGCACCATTTGGCGTAAACTCGCTATGAGCGACGAGACGCCTGTAAGAGCTTACGTGTATTTCAGCAACACTACTACAGACTGAAGTAATAGATGCAAATATTTATATCTGTGTTGTTGTTCCATTCATATTATAGGCTATATTTACATAGTTGTTGAAAGAACAGAAAAACATACAATCAACAAAGATAAATAACAGATAGACGAGACAGGAAAGCGTTAATCATGTTATTCTGAAATGAATCTTCTACTAAATAATTATGCCACAGATTGGAAGATATGATGTCTGACATAAGTGTTTAAAATTACATATTATGTTTTTAAAAATCAACCAGGTATTTGGTTGCATGTTATGCTATGCTTAGTTTGCTCAATGTCTAAGTGGAAGGTCATCGAATGATATAAAGTGATTCACGTCAGGCCAAGATGCAAGTAAAGTCGCATTGCCTAGTCATGTCCAATTAAGGTTAAAGTACGTCTGTCATGGACACGCAGTTCATCTGCCTCGACCTCCTTCCAAGAACAGAAGTTAGTGTTAGTATGAGAGAGAAAACCCGATATACATATTTGATCAGTAGCAAGTGATCTTCTATATTCACTTTTCCAAACAGAGCTATATATATCACGGCCTTTGTCAGTCCCTCTTGAATTCCGCGCATTTTACAGAAATCTCATCAAAACCAGATAGTGGTTGATCCACGGTTTAAAATCCCATCGCCTCGAGTGGGATTCGAACCCAGTACCTACCATCCTTCAGCCTGAAGTGTTAAGCACTACGCCACGGAGATCGGTATGTGCCAGAGGGGTGTGGGTAACAGTATGTTCTTGAATGTTTCGTTGAGCGATCCTTAATGGTTTGCCAAAGGACAACGTGCTTTTGAAAGGGAAATTACGAGCTAAACTATGCGATAGAGTTCGACAAGTACGGTAGGCAAGAAATGTGGAATCGAGAAACATTTTTAATTTGCGCAGTAAAGTATGACACCATAGTAAAGAATGTAGACAAACGTTCAATTAAGCCAACAACTGTTGAAGCAGGTTCACCAAGGACAGTAATTATGTTACAAGCAATACATTATCGTAGAACTTATGTTTCGATTATGAAGTTCTAAGTTGAAGAAGACGGTAATGAATTATGCGGGTGGAGGTCGTGGGGTCAATGATTCGCCACTCCCCCTTGAGAGTGTAATACTTCTTCTCCTTCTTCTGCGTTCCCAAAGCCAACGAGTGTAATACATTTGGACGTGTGATTTTGATTTACTTGATGATGCGTGTTTATACACAATACAACGTCGTTCTACTTTTGTCAAATATTGAAGGATTTTTAAATAAGGGCGATTCCATGGTATTTGTCCCGTCCGCAACCATTGTTTTTCATCATAATGGTTATTTAAGACAATACTATATGTTAGATCATTCAACTGTTAGGAATTTCAATTTGCAGTACTTTAAAAAAAAAAATTGGATATTTGCATTTATTTATATAACAAAGAGAAACAATCGTTGCAGACGGGACAAATACCATGGAATCGCCCATAATTGTATTTCTAAAAGATAAATGTGGAATAAATAATACACGGTAAATGTTTCGCAAAGCAGTTTTCCTTCAGGGTACAGCAATTGCAGGATTCCATGTTAAAGTGTTACCAGGCTGAAGAAAGCTCATCAGTATTTAAAAGTATGCCACATTCTATCTCAAGAAAACCTGGCCAAAACTTCCATATACCAAAATTTAATGTGTAACTGTTTACCATTTCAATGTTAGAAACAATTTTGTAGCTGAATTAAATAATTTTATACGAATTAATCTTTGTTCGTTGATCTGTCCGGAAATTGTGGTCAAAACTGGTAATTTAATATACATGGAAGTAAAATTTGAGAGATCGCAGAATTCGTGCTCCATGCAATAGAGGTTTGGCTGGACATATAGCAGTACGTGCGACTCGGCGAGCGCTCGGTGTATTATATCAATGACGATCACAATGTGTTGTCACGCTCGCATGGGGTACCTATAATCCTCGTCACAACATTTGTAGTATGTTTTTAGTAGATATCTTTAGTTTCGTTTAACGTAGAGAAAAAAGATAAACATTTTTGAAAATAAAAAAAAATTCCTATTTTTGTCTCCAAATTATATAACTTTAGGTTAGCAAATAAAAATATTGTAATGCAAATACATACAAAAAATCGTCACAAAAATCTGCTATTTTCAATGGCCGACAATGGATTTTTTTGACTTTTTTTTTTAATTTAAAAAAATGTTTACCTGAATTATCTGTTAAACGAAACTAGTTATCTACAAAAAACATACTACAAATGTTATGACGGGGACTATAGAAGAAAATACGTCCGCAAAGTGAAGCGCAAGTACAATTTAGGCACCACATTTTGGTTCCATTAGATTTCTAAGTCTATGTATTATCGGGGTTTTTTTGTATCGTGAATTTTAGCATATCAAGTCAAGGCGTTGTACTTTGTTTATTTATAAGTGGTTATGGGAAGATTGCATGCGCCACTTGAATCGAGTAGAGTAATGTTTCTGTATTATAAGCAGTATGGACTATCGCACGGTAGCCACTGTCGCTTCGAACGCGCCCTATACAAAGATCGTCGTGTTTTGCAAATAGCTGCCTCCAGCATAACCTATTGTTTTTTATTCACAAATTATGGATCTTCGATTCATAAATGCATCAATAGTACAGAAATATTAAATTAATAAATGCAACTTTAATTTTTATTTTATTTACATGTTACACATGCTTAGCTACAATTCAACGGATTCCCATTCTCTCTGAAGTAAAGATAACGTTTGTTTAACGACACCACTGGAACACATCGAATATATCGGCAGTTATTAAAAGGGATATTTTATGTGCACTATCCCATAGACAGGATAGTACACACCACAGAATTGGATAAACCAGTCGTGTATCACGTCAGGAAAAACCTGAAGTCATGAAATTTCAGATTTCATATTTTAAAATCCGGGCCGAGAAAACCTAAAAGGTTGTGCGAAGTCATGGAACATGAGAATTGTGTCTTAAAATTCAAATGTTTCATTTCTTTGAACCAGTCTTTTTTATCCGCATTTGTGTCGTCAATTTTTTTATTTTCACCTGCAGTTTTGAACTGTACTTTGCTAATTATTGAGTTGTTATGTAATTTTAACGAAGATTCAATGTAACCTCAGTTCGAGAATGCAGGACATAGCGAAGCACAAGAGCGACTGCCTCTGGTTCGAACCCCCTCCGTGGACACATAGGGTTATTTCTTGATCAAACTAGTGATCCACGACTGCTCCATGCCGGACCGTGGTGTGCGTCTATGGGAAAGTTCGCATAAACGATCCCTTGCTGTTAATCAATAAGAATAGCCTCCGAAACATATAACAGGATCAAGGAAGATAACTCAATACAGCTGGGGTAATTTTGAAAGATGAGTAACTTCCCTTGACATTCACAAACTCCTTGTTCAAACACAATGGAGTGGTGTGTACTTGCGAAATCTTTACAACTATAATACATACACAAATACATGGACTATAAAAATTAGTTTTAGTTTTACCGTTAGCTCATTATTCTTCCTGGAAAATCACAATATTCTAATACTATTTTTGAAAAACCATACAGAATGTTTTTCATGTCTTTTTTTGCCGATTTAGTTTCCAATATCATCATTTACAATCAGCTGAAGTCTTCGGAGTGTAGTTTTTTAAAAATCTTTGCTTGTAGGATTATGGGATCATAGAATGCTGTTTTATTCTCATGTTACTACAGGTATGGTCGAAGCTAATCGAGATCGGTATGGCAAACCAGAAGATGATAGCATGTAGGTATGAGAGTCTTCCCCAGAATTTTTTTGTAAATTTATGCACTAAAATAGTATTACCAATACATTTTTGCTAGGTCGGTAGTGTTTTCCCCGAGGATTGTGACAAGGCATGGTAAATTAACTCTAGGGCCGTTTTTCCCACATTTGAGCATTTCCATGGTGGCAGTTGTTTCCATAACAAGATTTAAGCACAATAATCATTTAATATCATTTATTTACATCTATTTAATAATAAGGACTGTGCATAAATGTCAATGTTTTTCACAATCTGAACAAAGTTAGGATTGGGTTAAACACCTTCCCTCCACTTCTAACCCTAGCACAAAACATTGATCAAAAAAGCAATCCGATTATGATTTTATAAAACATTTACTTGGTATCAAAAAGGCAATGTCAATATGGTTTTCACCACTCTCCAATTGACTTTGGTCATTATTTTGTCTATTGGTTCTTCCATTGCATCAAAGTTTTCCATATACATTGCGTAAAACATTATAGTCGCCATTATATATTTGTTCCAAACATAAAAATCAAGATGGAGGTCGAAATGAATTTTTTTCTTCACGTAAAAATCCCATGACTTCGATTGGATCTGTCTTGCCGGCATGCTTATGTACACTAGCTTCCCTGAAAACAACAACAATAACATACAGGCAAGAGAAAATATGCCATGAACTAGACATCATGAGCGAACTAAGAAAAGTCAAAGTACAGCTTACTAAAAGTTAGTGTTACTTTAGTTTTTGTGAGAACTCTGGTGAAAGGAAAATCTGAGAAATTAATGAAAGATGTGTCAAAACCAAATATACCAAAAAATTGATGTTTGATTCACTGCTTAGAATCTCCTTTGTAATAACGAACACTTCAAGTAAAATAATGAATCAAAGTTTTGTACAAGAATAATTAAAATGAGGAAGAAATGTTTTGATTTTGTGTACGCGGACTCCTGCTCCCTAACTTATATATACTAGTATATATGTTGGCAACCGAAAACAATCTGACATACCTGACTCGCATAAATGGATTTATTTGTTGCTCTACTCCAATGGTGGATGGAATAGTTGGCTGATGTTTCTGTCGCTGAATCTATAACAAATAAAAACATTTTTAAAATAATGAAAATCAGTAAAAACCTCATAAAAAGATAGAAACAATGAAAAAGGTCAAATCCAGAATGAACTTGTACAATAAAATTTCATATAGCTCTCTCTGTATTTAATAAAGTCCAAGTACATGTACTACCGGTTAAATTAATAATTATAGCAGTAAGTGTCATACCGTTGCCCATTCCAACTTGTTTTTCAGAGGCTGATTGTTGGGCTCCACATGGCTTGCATATTTGAGATTACTCACTGTGTACTCGTGTCCACAGAACACTTTCTGAAACAAACACAAGATGATAATTTTATACAGTGAAGTATATAATAAATTATGTCTATATGAAAAACCACTCATGTGCACAAGAAGGATTCGAACCTACTGCACCAATTTGCATGGTACTTGACAGTCCAACACCATGACAGCTTGGCCAAACCAGTCGTTTTTTAAAAAGAATGCCATTTTAGCCGTGTTTATGATGTGTGTCAAGCATTCGGTTTGAAGTTAATGTAAAACAGTGAAACCCTTCAAAACTGGACAGCCATGGGACCAAGACAACAATCCGGTTTTGAGGGGTATCCAGTTTACTGAGATTTAAATACAGCACATAAGGCTGTTAGGGATTTTGAAATATGTTCGGTTTAGAAGGAATTACGGTTTACTTAGGGTCCGGTTTCACTGTACATGGTATTATGAGCAATTTTTCAAAAGCAACTGGGCTTGTCCTACACTCAGGGACTTAAATTGACCAGCAGAAACACCGACCCAGGAAACATAAATAGAAAAACACTTGTGTTAAAATAGGATTCGAATACATGTATATGCCTGTATACAGGACAACAAAAGAAATCAAAATGGTTTGAAACTCTGAATATGAACTCACTGTTTCCGACGGGAGGCTTCCCAACACCTCCACCAGGGCGTGGTACATCTGACTACCCGTCCCCTCAAAAAACTTCCCACATCCACCAAGAAAAAGTGTATCTCCTGCAAGAAGAGTTGATCAACGCATTAAAAAAATAATCTAAGCAGTAACTGTATATATACTGGTATGTCTAAATGTACTTCCACTTACAACAACCAGTGTCCAAAACTCGTTAAACAAAGGCCGTGGTATATACAGTCCTATCTGTGGGAAAGTGCATATAAAAGATCCCTTGCTACTTTGGAGTAGTGGGTTTCCTCTATTATATATGTACTAACATCAACTTCTGTCCTGAACAGGCAGTTAGACTGCGTGATCATGACAGACGTGCTTGAACCGTAATTGGATAAAAGTATGTAAATAAGTTATCACTAACCTGTGAAGACGACTGGTTCCTCTGCTGACGACCCCGTCACATAGTAACAGATGTGACCAGACGTATGGCAAGGTGTGAACAGACATTTTACTTTCAATGTGCCAATCTGAAGACAAAATAATAAACACATTCACTGTATGTTATGTAGTAAACATTCTCATAAGCATGTACAGTTGAACCTGCTGTGAAGGACACCTGCATACAACAACCACCTGCTCATCAACTATTAACTGCCACTTTTTGTAGGTCTCGTAGATGGTCGTGATATACAGGTTTGACTTGATATTACCACACGAGTAGACATTGTATATAAGACAAACTGTTAAACAGGTGTAGATTCTGTCCTTGATCAGCAACCCACGGATTTGCCTTATATTGTACTGCTAACTGACATTACTGTAGTATAATGTATAATACACATTATAAATTCCACCATTAAAATTAATAAACATTTTTGCAACTATGCCTATTCCCCTAATATAAACGAATGTAATTTGGTAGTGTATATATCCTATTGACAATTACCAGTCTTGCAATATAACAACATGGCTAATGATATACAAAGAACTACTTTTAAAAAACATTATTATTGGTTTTGTAAAATGAAGAACATACTATTGGATATTTATACGTTCTCGAATTTTCCTGTAGGTAAGCTATTATGTTTTAAATGTAATCTTTGTTCCACCCAAAGGAATAACATAAAACGTCATATCTTACATCAAATGTGTCTCCATCTGTGACCTTGTTCGTAAGGGCCCCAATACGATCATCTCCTCCATACACCGTGGTCTTGCCAACCAGTTTAACAAGCTCTTCATTACCTCCAGCATGATCCCTGCAAATTGTACCTTTTTTATTCACGAGGAAATCAATATATTACATGTACATGTCTATAAACTACATGTACATGTACATTGTAGTCAAAAATGGAAAATAAGAAATAGAGTTGTTAGTTAAAAATTGTGTATCATCTACATTAAAACAATTATCTAATTATAAAAGTGATTATTTATCGCATATACTCTGTGAAAGGGGTATTACTATTAGCACGAATGTAATTTTCGCATCTGTAATTTACCCTAGACGTATAGTCATGTGAATAATTAGTACACTAATGATATCCAATCAAAAAGACAATAATTGTAACGTTTTTAGTGTTGCAACATAAAAATTATATATCACAAGATACATGTAATCAGTTGGGTTTTTTTAATCGCAAACATTTACAGCCGCAAATATTACCCGTTTTACAGTATACATGTAAATCATAAACTTATGAGTTGTACACAAGCAGTGACACTCAGTGTGGGCAACACAATTAACTTCAAAACTTGTTACCACTGTATAAGAGAATAGTCAAATGATCATCAAAGACCTTGACCGTGAAGTGATAGAGAATGAAATATAATATAAAGTGTAAGTCACAGTGAGGGCTATGGATTGCGGCGCTCAGTTCCCAGACATGTCTATAGTTACGGTACTCACCAGTGATGATGTGTCGTCAGCACCGCTACCAGTGATAGCCCTTCTTCCTTCACTGCAGACACAATCTGAAAATTAAACACCCTCAATCACTGACTTTGGTGCCAATTATCAGAGTTTAGCAACATACAATGTAGGTGATAACACACTGGCTGTATCACAATTTATCACGATACAATACTCAGGGTATATTCTAGACCATTTTTCTAGGGTCCCTTTTTGGAAAATTAGGAAAAAAATAATGCAATCGACAGAAAAGGGGGAATTTTAGTTTTTGTTTGTTCGTGGTAGTCAACATTGGGATGTCTTATATTAATTGGGTATTTTCCTTTTGGTTTTTTTGGGAATTATATTTTCAAAATTGGAAAATTATGTTTTTCAAATTGCCAAATTGTATGGTAGATTAAACCCTGATACTGTATTGTTGTGTAGTTAAAGCTCTAATATGCAGGTGTACATACAGAACTACATAATTATAGCACTACATCATACATGTACGTGTGAATGTAGCAGACTTACTTTCTTTGGCTCGACTGGATCAACAGCGGCGCATGTTTTGGTGCTGTCATCAATGAGAAGGTACATGTAGTTGTCCTCCAGCGCAGGAATCAAACGCACCCTCATATCTCGCAATCTAACACCCAGTTCAGACGAACGAAACTGGCGAACACCAGATGACACAGGTAGCAATAATACCGAGCCTGAAATTCATCAACAGTATTTCATTGTATCAGGACTGTGTGCAGTTAAACAAAAAAACAAATCTTGCATTAAATACATTATACAATGACCAGTAGCCTATGATGGCAGTATTATTAATACTAATAAATATACAACTGTATATTATGATTCACAATCAACATTGGGTATTATAATTAAAAAAGCAAAAATACCTGTATGGTCATTTTGTTTTACTACATGTATAATAGGGTCCAATATGTGTTACTTCTTATCTAGTCATTAGTTTAGTTCAATATCTTATAAATATGTACAGTCAAACCTGCTCGAGCGGCCACCTGTATTAAGCAGCCACCCGTCTTAAAGGGTCACCATAACATTCTCCCAAATAATCACTTTTAGTGCTTTATGATCTGTATTAAGCAGCCACCTGTCTTAAGAGGCCACTTGTTGATACTTCCTTATGTGACCGCTTAAGACAGGTTTGACTGTAGATATATGTGTTATGTTCTATTTCAAGTACTGGTATGTATATATACATATTTAAACCTTTTGCAACTATTCCCAATATCTCTTCATAGCCAAACTTCTTCTTTTCGTTCGCTGACTTTCATCGCCAAACAAAAGTAGTGACACATTACAATACACTTACTCAAAATATTAATTTGTATCCTTTTATCTCATTTTTTTCAATATCAATAGCTTGGTTTGTCTCCTGAGAAGAACTGTTTTGTGATGTTCATTCGTGGAGTTCGCATCTGTGTAGTTTCGGCAATGTAGTGTCGGTTTTCAATATGTATCGGATTTTGATGTTTGGTGATATGTAATAATGTGGAAATATGGCATTGTTGTGAATTTGGTGATTCATTAAAAAAATCCAGCACAGTGTAACAGGGCATGCATTTGGGAGTTTTGTTTGGCTTGCTATTTGAACCAGTAATGGCAACTACATGTATTTCACTTGCCCATGAAATGTTTAACATGCCAGAATTGTTATATTCAAAATGAAAATAGATATTGATCGGTGTATCCCCAAAAGTTAGTCCATAGATGAACCAGATATTAAACATCGGTTATTATGTTCATATGGACTATCACAAGGGTTAGCCATAAATGTTAGTATACAGGCCTAATAACTCTCCTACTTGTATAATAATTAATTTCTTTTTAAAATGCTCTCATATTATATTTAAACCAGCAGCAAAAGAAAACAAAATCCACTCTTCCGTCCTAGACCTACCATTCAAATTAATTAGTTACAGTTAGTTAAGTTAGTTAGTTAGTTAGTTACTAGTTAGTTAGTTACTAAGTTAGTTAGTTAGTTAGTTAGTTATAACTTATTTACATGTTTATATATAGTCCACCAACAGTAGACGTCTGGGTAGATGCATAACAAGACATCGAACATCTATGTTTATCGTTGATGAACTAGTTTATATCCAATTAAGGTTCAAGCACGTCTGTCATGGTCATACAGTCAAGCTGCCTCCGTGCCTGTCCAGAAGTTGATGAAACCAGTTACTCCGAAGTAGCAAGAGATCTTTTATATGCACTTTCCTACAGACAGGACTGTACATACCACAGCCTTTGTTGAACCAGTCGTGACACTCACTCTGGGTTGGAGTCGGTACTGGGATTTAAATTCCCATTTGTCACGAATGGGATTCGAACCTAGTACCTACCAGTTTGAAACGTTAACCACTACAATACGGAGGCAGGTATTCAAATTCTGGGTCCGCCCCTTTAGTAAGCCTTTACACAGTCACGCTCACGCGTCTATCAGTATCAATGAATCGTGACTCACAAGTTTTATAATACATCATTACGCATCACACATCGCTTAAAATAATAACGTAGCAGACGTCATGTTCTAATGCCAAGCATAATTATACCTTTACATAAAATGCATACTTTGTAGTAGATGTGCTTTGACAACAATCAACCGATTTAGAAATGTCTTGAACATGAATACGACGTTCGTAGTGTCAATAAAGTGCCGGTCAGTGTTTATATCCGGTGGCTGCGGTGTTAGAGTAAAATGTTACCCATATTGTCTTAAATAGAATTATAGTTGGTTAGTTATAACTTATAAGCCAATTATTTACGTCCTGACCTTATAAATGTACACGTATCCAATTAAGGTTCAAGCACGTGTGTGCTAGACACGCAGTTCAGCTGCTTCGACTGCCTGCCTACTTAGTGAGAGAGAGAAAACTCGCTTATTATTAAACATCAAGGGATCGTTTATATGCAATCTCCCACAGAGGACTTACATGTATACAGATAATAATTTAAACCACGGTATTTCATATAATAGATAAAGATAAAGTTTGTTCGTTAATGACGCCACTTGGAACACATCGATTATAAATCAGCGGTTATTTGACGTCAAACGATGGGATACATGGTCTGAGCTCTCAGAGGAAACCCGATGTCGCCGTTTCATAGGCTACTCTTACCAAAAAGCAGCAAGGGGTATTTTGTGTGCACTATCCCATAGACAGGATAGCACACAACACGGAATTTTATAAACCACTCGTGTATCACTGGCTGGAACGGAAAATAGCCAATTGATACATTTGTTTGCCCTGTAGAGGATCGATCCCTCGACCTATCCCGCCACAGGCAGACACTCTACCTATAGACTACGTAGCGCCCCTTCATAACTAATAGAGAACACTATCCAGTGTAAATGGTGTACACCTACCCATTTTGGTTTTGGGAAGTACTAACTAGGATTGGACACGGTACTGCGAAACAAAAAATATCATCATCTCGAGCCGGATTCGAACCCAGAACCTTATGAGTATACCAGTCTTGAGTCCAGTGTAGTTCATCAACGATAAACGTAGATGGTCGATGTGTTGGGTCATACCCAGACGTCTACTGTTGGTTGACTAGAGTGCATTAACAGTACACGCATCATCCATATAACATTAAATAACTTGCATACTCATATATTCACTGGTTGGAACGGGAAAACGCAACGTCTCCACAAAGGAGAAAATATTCTTGGATCTCGTGCACAGGCCTCGGGCTATTTCAATCCGGCCTCCGTTGTGCAGTGGTTAACGCTACGGACTTCAGGCTGGTAGGTACTGGGTTCAAGTCCCATTCGGGGCATATGGGATTTTTA
>JAULBR010115260.1:5282-19557 GCA_032355825.1 Melanodrymia aurantiaca
TCCCTTGATCTGTGTGGATCAGCATGATGATGTTACCTGGTATTACTTGTATATAACATGCGAGAAGAACAAACACTCTCGCGTGCAGCTTTACTCTAATAAACTTGAGTTTGATAAACACAGTAATAACACGTGTTACTAAATTCTCTATTGTAGACGTACGAACATAATAAAAGTAGGAACAATTCAGATGACAACGGATAAACCGTCTTTCTCTCTTTCTATCGTTCTCTTTCTTCTTCTTCTTCTTCTTCTTCTTCTTCTTCTTCTTCCTTTCTTTCTTTTTCTCTCTCTCTCTCTCTCTCTCTCTCTCCCTCTCTCTCTCTCTCTCCCCTCTCCCTCCCTACCCTCTCTTTTTCTCGCTCTCTCTCTCTCTCTCAATATTAGGTAGGGGGGTCTTAATTTGCTCATGTTGAAAATAGATTATGTACCCTCCACCTCAGGCATCCACGTTAATATGGTTATTCTTGTTGTTACGTAATGTGTATGGCATATTGTACATAGGTTCTTTTCCATGTCACAGTAAAAAGAAGTTCACAGGAACAAAAAAATGTCATAGGCGAAAGTAATGTAAGCATTATTGAATTCTTATGCAGAGTTAGATGTTTGAATTGACATTGTTTTTTTCGCTATCCAAAGAGAATCTATGAATTTTTATGACATTAATTTTTGTTACTTTGACTTCTTTTTTTACAATAGGTCGAGGTTTGTTTGGGTTAGATACGAACTTTTCCATCTACCTTGCAAGTAGAGCAAAAATGGTTAAACTTGTGAATATTGTACCTCATATAACACATAGTATTTTATGTAAACATTATGTTAAGCCTATGAACCGTTTGTTTACGCCGAATCAATTATTATAGTATGAATGTTCTACCGATTAACAGGTGTGTCAAGAATGATTAGCAAAACACCACTGATTACAGACTTAGTCTGGCCAGGAGATTAACTAATCCTTTAATTGCATTTCTTGCAGACAGTTGTGTGACTGGTAATTAAGCCGTGAGTAAAGTTGGGAGTCAGTTAACCGCTGCCGTCTGTCACTCAGTCATGTTTTCCCAAGCACCCCTGGGTTTTCCGCCATTGTTTGTTCGACTGGTAACACGTAGCGGTGACACTGTTCCTTTCTCTTTTCGTTGCGCTCTTTTTGTGCGTAGCTGCTAATTTGCGATGTGCCCAACAATTGGCGTCGCTAAATAGACTGCATCACAGCTGTCTGGCGTACACTTTTTACATCTCTTTCCAGACTGGAGCCAAGGAAGAAGCGTAGATTTAGTTGAATGTTTTTTTACAGTAATAAATCAAGAAATAAATCCAGTATATCTGGTTAATGTTTGAACGTCCATTGGATATAGGCACGTTACACATTTCAAATGCTTTAAACTAAAACGTGATACCTGTAAATCTTTATACGAGAATGTGTTATACTTTTTATTTTATAAATCTTAAATATATCGTAGTATTGTCTAATCGCCTCTTAACTGGTAATATTACTGCTTTCATTCTACTTCATATTGTTACGTCCCCTCGAGTTATGATATTCACATTTTGTCTGCTTTTACATTCAGTTCCAAGACAGTTTTTGTATAGTTCTCTCTATAACACCATTAATGGTTTTTGACTTAAGAGCTATTGTTAACATGGCCTCTGTATATTTGTTAATGTTTCTTGCTTCTGTTTCAGAATATGACTGCAATGTTGCTTAACGTTCCATTTGTAATAATTCCTTGACATAATTAATCTGCATATCATTTGCAACATTATCCTATTCTCAAATTGTGTAGATATTATAAATTCAGATTGCTTGTTTCCACTGGGACACAAAGCAAATACTTATATTTGATGCTTAAAGCGATTTGTGAAATTCATTGTTTGTCGTGGGAAACAAAGAGTGGGTATGTTTTCTCTTTCTTTAATACCAGTTCTAAGTGTAAGAGGACATAGTTGTTTTGTCAAGTGGAACTCACCCAAACATCAAGAGTCCAGACATGCATTAAAATGTTTAATTCCATAGCTCAATCATTCCAACCTGCACCACACTGGAGTCGACACAGCGTGCAAACTGTTTCTTTCTACTTGGTAGCGGACTGTGGCCAGGTAGGACTGGGGTGCATAATCTTTGATTAGGTCTAAATTCTAAATTCTTTATTCGCTCAGACCATATACATGGTCTACATGTGCACTCTGATCAAATTGAAGGAAAGAACGAAAATCAACTACGTCACATTCCAGGAGACATATTTCCAACTAGAGTTTGTTAGTTAGTCTCGTACAGACAGGACAGTACATATATCGGCCTTTGTTAATCAATAGTGGAACACTGGCTGATGTATGTGAGACTTGAAAATCCCTCACTAGCGTTGGAGTCGGTACTGCCATTACAATTCACAATGCCTCGAGGGTGATGCGAACCCACTACCTACTCGTCTAGAGCTTAGTGGTTTAACAACTACACCACGAAGACCGGTATCTAACGATTCTTGTAGGCTCCATAAACATAGACTTCTTTCAGTAATCATCAAAGGAGACTGATCGTTTGTTATTTTGAAACAGATATTTACATCTTACAACAAAGACGTGATATACCATGTTGCTGATTTGACAAACAAACACTCTATAAGATGAGTAAACATCACCATCACATAAAGCTGATGACGATGGCGTAACCCGATTACCCGCTTACTTTACAAGACCCATCTTCTTGCTCCGCCTTTACACGGGTCGCGGATTACACCACCATCAATACCTAGTCAGCGGACTCCAAGACAATCGACCGATCCGGAAGACATATATTATTGCAAGTGTAACGACAATACCCGGGGATCCTCTGTGGGTTAGTACAAACTGACCACTAATCGTGAGCACCGAGTGGAATCCAATGAGCCATGCACTCGGTTGGGGTTCTGAAGCGGCCCTCTTGATCAACGGGATCGCGCAGACTCGACGCTGAGCCAGAACACCATGTTTTTCGGTGCGCACAGTCAGCGGAGGAAATTAACACATATCCGTTTAGATATATGTCATAATATATATCTGTTGGGCGTGTGTGAATCTAAACGAACGCTTCGGGTGTCGTCTTCAATGGCTCCATACTCGGGAGGAGTCGAGAATGGTTATTCGTTATGTTGGCGCAGAGGGAATCATTTAGATAATTACTTATAAGCGATTAAATTACGCTATTGGTACCAAGACGAGTCTTGCTTTTGAATGCAAGTTAATACATAGACTTTTGAAAAATGTAAAATACATTTAAACAAAACGATGGCATACGTGTAAGTATGTTACATAACAATTATGTCTTATACATTAGTTTTACAATAAAATACACAAACCATAACTAACACACTTGTTTTATAAGACGTATGTAATTACCATGAGGGTTAATAAATACATAATTATACGGTTATTCAATGGAATTGTCTTGTTATGTATTGTTGATACCGATGTACCACACTATTATATATTAGTTATGTTCTTCATTGTTCCTATTGTACAACTTAAAGCTAATCAAGTATTTGAACTTGACAAAGCCACCTCTTAGTTGCCTAAAAACCCAAAAGCTGACATTATACTTTACAAGTTTATAGTATTCAATTAGTGCTTTGGTTACTTTCATAGTATTGAACGGACTTCAGTCCAAACATTTCCATTGCTGTTATTCAAGGTGTCAGCGGCGGAGACTGTATACCATTCGCGCTATTATCAACGGCATCATTTGGGATACTCCCGTCTAATTCCCCGTCAATTTATCTTCAAGTGAGCAAACGTAGACCAGATGCTTGGGCCTGGTTAGACGAACGTCTCTGGGATAACACACTTGACTTCTGTAACCCACTCGCACAGCAGTGACCAATCTAACGTGATCGCCGCTAATGGTCAGTACGTACTTGACCGACACGCTGAAATTAATATTCGCCCTTTTCACAGTTTTGTTGGTCGAACCACCTTTAGTTGGCGCCATCTTGGTTGATGAAAACCGGAAATAGGCATATTTACGAGTGTAGCAATCGAGTGTCAAAATGATGATGATCACGCATTTCACACGGGATATGCAAACTTTATAAAGAACCTGCCCGTAATGAAGATGACGTTTTGTAACAGTATTATAATAATATATGAATCTCAATAATACTGATGACAAACTTCAATAGAACTGTACATGTAATCATATCGATACAAATCACGTTAAGCGATGCTGTTGTTAAACAGTAGTTCAGCAGTTTATAGAATATAGGGTGTGTAATAAATAAAGACGACATTATATATGAATTGTCTTTCATGCACGTAATTCCAGACACCGAAGTTTCCAGGAGATAATATACATAAATTATATACTTGTAAAATACATAAACCCAAATAAATGTGAAAAATTCTGTTATATTTCTTTATTTTCTTCTTTGATTAGAATGACCATTAAACTCGGTCTTTTCTCCTCGAAGACGCAATCTACTTCTACTCAACCATTAATATGATTGAACATTTCTTAATAAACACCTAATATTGGAAATAGGACACCATACGAGTAGTTTATTGTCTTCGCCGTGCATTTCCAGTCTTTCCTTGTCATCTCACTATCAACGACCGCATAAACTTCGTAAAAGCAAACAGATTTCTCAGTAAGTGTTTGCCAATCAAATATCACTTATATCCATATTTCCATGTCTGTGTTTGATCAAGCCTGCCGCCATATGGTTGACATTCGCCAATACTGATACTGTCCCGCCGAGAGATTCTATTTTGTAAATCGCGTTTTGGCATTAATAATTATGAAATGTCCACGCTGACATGCAGTGTTTGATCTGATCCGTTTTATCAGAAATATTGTCAAGAGCAGGACATAACATACCACTATTTGTTGGAACACTAGACACAATAGAGTCATGTACAATAAAACAATGTACGCGACACACGCACGCGACCGTGTGGCGTATTTGCATAAAAAAACACATTCGCAAACACTGGATTCAGGACCTCATGGTCAAATTTGGAAGGAAAAAAAACTACACCCATAGAAAAATACGCTCAGAAAAAAAATTCTTAGGAAAACACTCGTTCCGGGCACCTTCAGAAAAATAAACCTATACGGGAAAAAAAGAGAGAAAAATCCCTTCTTCCAGAAACAATTAAAAAAGAGCTCACTATAATTTTTTTGGAAGCAATAGAAGTGCCATCAGCATGAAACAGTTACTACAATAATTTGAAGGAATTCACGTACAGCAAAATATTTATTACTAATACAGACATACTCAGAAGGCATTTTGTTTCAAGGTATAATTTTTCGCAACAGATAGTTTATTAAACTAAATAAAGTCTAACCTCATCATTTTTCTATGATGTGATTTAATTTTTCCTGAATGATCGAGGGGTGTGCATTTTCTGTCATCGCGTATAGAACAAACCAAAACCTACATTTTTCGCAATTAATTCTTAATGGATAGTATGGAATGATCGTTATTACTCCGGGAGTGAATGTAATAGAAATCAAGTAATAAAATCAAGATAAATTTTGTGACACACGTTACGTAAATACGCCACTTTTTACGTCATGTCGCTGTTTGACTATCAGTTTCATTTCATAGCTAATAAAATAAAATAAATAAACACACACGGTAGCCATCAATTACCTGTACTGAAACCAAATCAGTTGTTTTACTGTGTTATTGAAAACATAGCCAGGTACATTACGCGAATTCATTATCGCACGTGTTCAGTAGCAAGGACATAATTTGCACACGATGCGGGAGAGACGTATAGTATAGCGCAGCGCAACATTGGTCTTCAGATGACCCTGTTGGTTATAACTGAACAAAATGGATTAAATAATAAAATAAATCTTTACGGAATGAAAAAAAACCCTTATCCATAAAACTAGTTAATACATACAAGTTCTCGAGTTAATAATGTAAGAAAAAATGCAATGAAACTATTATGTTTGATTCAAGTCTGGTTTGAACTAGGAATCCTATAGGTATGTAGGTCCTATAGCATTATACATTGTGTCGGAATTCTAGTCCTATTACACCGGCATACTATGGCCATTGCACGCGTTATGTTTGTATATTATGTATATAATATATTATGTGAAATATGTGAAGCTTGTTAGCAAACGTTATGTTTACGGTGAATAAATTATTATCATCTATGTATTTAATTGAGAAATAATTAATTTGATTAAATATGTACGGGTAATGGATTTTTTTTTTATTAATATATTACACAGATTAATCGAAACACATATTTAACTCCGTTTACCACAATCAAAAAACAATTTATGTTTGATTTGCTTTCAAATTAACAATAATTATTATTTAATACCGACATTGTGATAATAATTAGGAATGTCATAGATTATGTATGTGGATACAATATCGTAGATACTTTTTTTTATATATGATGATAATAATAATAATATTATATTCATTCTTGGATGTTTGGTAATATCATGCATCTATTACATACTTCTTTTTATTTGCATTATAATGTTTTTCATATTTCGTACGCGGTATGTGAATAACTATTGGAGTTTCTAAGTTATTGACAACTTTCTTTAGCTGCTTTATCCGTGTTTTCTTTTTAGATATGTTACTCCAACACGAAGCAGATAGTATGTATAATATTTACAAAATAATAGAAGGAGAAGTATCGATAGTTGGAAAATTTGTGCCCGAAACATAATTATATTCAATAAAATATGTTTTATTTCAAACATCACGACTAAAGACTAAATATCAGTTATTTTTAACTGTAAACTCATAGCAAATTACTCTTCAATCTGACATTGTAGGTAAGTAGAGTGCTAAAATTGAGACCAATCATATTGTATTTCTGTTGTTACGACGGTGTTGACATGTTATGTCAATACAACCTGCAAACGATTGCTTGTTGTTGATTTCAAAAACATATTTTCAATGTAGCCGTTAAACTTGTCAAAGGGCAGCAAACATGTCACATTTAACGCAGCTTGGTCGGGCCGTCAGCCACTACGTCTGGGACGACGACGATGGCGCCTTTTCCATTCACACCAAAGCGTTGTGGTCACGCGAATCTTTGGACGTAGTCTTCAAAGATGATCACGCCTCAACCAATGATAATTGTGGCTGTCTGTTTTTGTAATGGTTTTAGCACCGTAATGCACAAAGGAACGTGCGGTAATCCTCAGAACAAGCACTTGTTTCCAATCAAATAAAACATATACTGGTCTGTAAAGGTTCCAATGATTACAGGAGAAGTGATGTGATTGTTAGACCAACTCGGTGATTGGTGAATGTCAATTGTTGTTTGCGGCACTTACCGTGCCATAACGTTTGCTCCGTTCCCGCAGACGGCTGTTTGATGGCTTTAACAACTCTGTGATATACAAATTATTACACTTTTATGTCGTCTTGTCTGTACAGTCTCTATTGACATGGTCCTTTGTCTTAATGTCTTGCTTTACGCTTGTCTGGCGCCCACTGCAATCAAATACTGCATCATAGGTGCAAATTTAGCTTCTACACTTTCGTCATCAGACGTAATAGAAAAACAACGTATTGATACTTTGTACAATTGGCAAACGTCAAACACTCTCTTGAAAGCTAATTCAGATAATGTTTTTAATTACGACCTTTATTAGCGGCCTAATAACTTAATGAATATTTCTATTACCCCCTGCCCCACCCCATTTATATCCTTTCCTGTATTACACACATGAGAAGTAATATTTGGACTTTACTAACTATTGTTTTTATTTACTAAACTTTATCACGTTTTGTCACATTTTAATCCACTTCAAATTTGTTGATTGACGACACTCTTTTTTGATAATGTTTTCTTTTCGTTATTTTTGTATTAATCCTGACATTATATTAATTGACTTGAAATTATACAACTGATAAGATAAGGTATATTTGGAAACAGAAGTGTGTTGAAATTACTTAGGTTCCATTCACTCCTTTTAAACTTTTTTCAAGAAATTATTTATTATCAGTGTTATATTTTTAATATAGTTTCGCTTTATTACCATTTTAACATCTAATAGCAGGTGTTTCTTTTCGTGCTTTGTTTCAAAAATCATATACATATCCCCCCACATTTTTAACAGCAGTTCTGTTAGTTCAGGTATTCAGGTATCTGGAGTGGGATGGAAGTGTGTGTTTGAACCTTTAGATTCCTATTTAATTATTGCATCTCATGCTGGTGCGTTTTGACTTCAAATATCTTCAATGCTATTTAGCTCTCGTAAAACAATATTTGAAGCTTAGTTTTCCCTTTGTCTTTTGTCCACGTCCCGGTGGTTGGGAAATATCATCATAATGTTGCCTTGACAGAGTGGAGAGTGAGTCGACTTTTAGGGATGCTACGATTCAGTTTGGACAATAAGTTCACATGTGGTGAATTTTACAGACACGGGACAGATTATAACTTGAGCGGTGTGCCATTTTGTGTCAAAGTTAACAGAGATAACGTACATCTAAATATATTACATGCTTTTCGAACCAAATTAACAATTTAGTTATCGCGTATGTACGACCGCTTTAGGCTGTTGTTTTTCGTATTACAGTTAGCTTTGACCAAGCAACGTTACGTAGTTTCAAACAGCGTTACGCTTTAGAGATGAAAGCAATTTACAACAAGCCGTGGTGTTTAAAATCAATTGGTACATTGCTTAGATATATAAACTTTTCTTCTTGTATTTAGAGTGTTTAGTACTCTCACGATTATTTCTGGAATAACACGTTCCGCTACTTGGAAGTTTCAACCAATTTTACTAACAGTCATTTTGTGACTTGTATAATTAATTTTTTTAAATGTGTTATTGTTGACACTTGTTGATGCACACATTACAGCACGCACGCACACACACGTCGCAATCACCACCACCATACCACACACAGGCATGCATTTCGTCTAAGAGACTACCCTGACAAAAGAAAATCCAATTCGACCAAGATGAACGGGTATCAACTTTATAACCAAACTCAACATGATGACTGCGGTTCATAGACAATTGTCATAGGTAAAAATACATACGTCTACCTTATGACCAGTGATAAACACAGTTGACATAATATTATACTAGGTGCTTTATAACGTAACTGAAAAACCTGTCTCATACACCAATTTGGATTAATTTGACATTAATACCGCCAGGAAGACATGCAGCAGATGAGATATACAGAGTATAAAGTGTACGCGTGTATTGTCCAAGATGACATGAAGTTCATTGTTGCAAACGAGCTCTTACAATGCAGTTCACATTAGCATGCAATGTCACAACGAGTATCAGTAGCAGAACTACTCATCGGGTTTCGATTGTCGTCTTGTGCTCCATCTCAAATTAGGCTACATAATACCATAGCCATGTATGTACAAAGAACCTTTCACATTTCCCTTTTGTTTCGTGAATAGTCTAGACAAAGACATACAACAAAAAAACATAACGTATTATAGTTAACATAGAACTGCGCAAATTTCTCTTGGCAATACACACGCGCACGCACGTACAACCCACGCTCACAAACATACGGGTATACCTGTGTGTGTATGTGCGTCAGTGCGTGTAGGGTGCGTATGTGAGGGTGCGTGCGTGCGCATGTCTGTGTATGTGGGATGGGTGTGTGTGTGTATATATATACTAGTATGTGTGTGTGTGTGTGTGTGTGTGTGTGCGCGCGCGCGGGTGTGTGCGTGCGTGTCTGTCTGTGCGTGCATGTGTCCGTGTGTGCGTGCGTGCATTCATGTGTATGTTTGTATGCGCGTATGTACATAATATATATATGTATCCATGCATAATGGTTTTGGTCACTTGCGTAGTTAACGTTTACATAATTTACAAGCTAATTACACGGGCGCCTGTGATTCAACATGTATTTGTTTGAGATCAAAGATGATAACATCTGATTGTCAAGTAATTCGGGTAACATCTGGCACATGCAACAGAGAGTGTGCTAAAGTTTCCTGTAGGGATGTGTGGACTTTACACCTGTCCCAGACTAACAATAATACTCGAGACACCATCATCTGCTCACTGGCGAGCAAATTAGCAACACCAGACGCCGTCATTTAGTCGCTGTGAACTATGCTATCAAGTGTATTGTTTAGGTCCTTCCATCTTATTGTCCTAACTTTACAGTTGTTTAGTTTGCATTTGGATTTATTATCATAGGTACAGCCTTGGCCTTTGAGTCCAGTGGATATTTTCATAAATCTGCAACTCTGGACAGATACCGAAGGGAATGTTCACGAGTTGGGACGATTAACGGATAGGGAAGGTCAACGGATATGGAAGGTCCACGGGTTAGAAAGGTCAACGGATAGGGAACGGTCCACGGGTTAGAAAGGTCAACGGATAGGGAAGGTCCATGGGTTGGAAAGGTCAACGAATAGGAAAGGTCCACGGGTTAAAAGGTCAACGGATAGGGAAGGCCCACGGGTTGGAAAGGTCAACGAATAGGAACGATCCACGGGTTGGAAAGGTCAATGAATAGGGAAGGTCCACGGGTTTAAAAAGGTCAACGAATAAGGAACATCCTCGGGTTGGAAAGGTCAACGAATAGAGAAGGTCCACGGGTAGGGAAGGTCAACGCGTTGGGAAGGTCAAGGCGTTGGGAAGGTCCAGTGGTAGGGAAGCTACACGGGTTGGAAAGGTTAACGGGTTGGATAGGCCTACGGGTCTGTGAAGATGGAGTTGTGGTCTGTGAATATTACTGAATTGTGTCGAGCATTCAAAACGCCAGCTCTACAACCTCCGATTTCTCAGTGGGGTCCACGTAACCACTACATATTCGAGGCTGGTATAAGCACATCGTCTCAGATAACCAGTATCTTTAAATCGGATTAGTGTTATCATCGTGATTTGCGTATATAGGAGAATAACCCTATGTAAGTATTAATAATATAAAGGTGTGACAGCGTGTAATAAAACCCGCCAAACTATACAAGGTGATGACACCCACAGCTAAGAAGTGATAAAGAGCTTCTAATGCGGTGACGACTTTAACGCGATTAGCAGCCACATTCTCGTGGCAGCACGCGCGATTTAATATCAAACACACTGACGCAATTTGCAAACGATTATGTGGCGGTGCGGATGATAATAATTAATAAGAGCGATAAATGAACATGTGTTGTGATAAGAATACTTACATAATTAGGTTGTATGTACACGACGGACAAAATATTACACCTTTGCGAAGGTCAATACATATTGAGGTTGCTTTAAAGGTATGGTGTTGTATTTGTTGTTGTTAGTGTTAGTGCTAGTGTTGTTGTTGTTGTTGTAAGGTGGGGTGAGATAATAATATTTCCATAATATCAAGCTATGCACGATGTTTGATTCCACTTATTCATCCATGTGTTGAAAGACTGCAGCCCAACTGGCTTTGCTACTTGATTTCCATAGCACCCGTTAGTATTGGCTTACGTCTTTCTATCAGCCCGCTACTGTCCAATCCGAACTTTGTTTTATTGTGGTTGTCAGTAAAAATAAAGATTAAAATTCTTTAGTTTTATAAATTAATGACATTAGTACACTTACTAAGTTATACCTAGGGGACAATAAATATGTTTTTAAATTATACATAAACAAGCAAAAACAACCCCAGATGATGAGCTCAATCTGACGATCCCGTCCACTGATGCAGTACATATAGTAATATCTGAGGGCCAAGCGAGCTTACGGAATACACGCTTATTTGAAGGAATCTACACACAGACAAAAAGAAAACAGTTTGTCGGTGTATTTAAAGTTGTAATTGTAACGAACTTTTTATTACCAACAATTTCGTTAATGTCTGGTGGTTTTTTTTTTTATATGGCAAAATGCATTGGTATGAAATACTATTACGTCTCTTGCACTATGACATTTCCCTGAAAGAGCCTTTTTGCAATGGAATTTATTTTATATGTCGGGTTTTTCGTAACACTAGCAAACGCATTGGCTGCTGCGTGGCATGCATGTCTTAAAACTATACACTATAGTTATAGAATCAGACAAAATATATCAGTACCGTATTTGTACAGCTGAAATGATGATGCCTATCACAGTTTGGATAGACGACGACATCAACTCACAGCCATGCCAGTTGTGGAGTGAACAGACGTGATGGGTGAGCAGACGTAAAGCGAAGACCTCGTGACAGGACGCTTTCACCGGCGTCTGCCAGTGACGTCATCGTATACCATAACGCAGAATATCAAAGGTGAAACATGTTCATCAACCGCTTCTGTGTGCAACCACAATAAAAGTATTTTATTAACTGTGACTGCAGATGGATAGATAGATACACATCGTCCAGAGTACGGCAAACACAGACATCAAAGAGATTACCCACTGGTGACCAGCGCCATTGTCAATATGCGGGGAGACAACCGTGTCTTAGAACATTAACATCACCTAAAGTAAGGACTGTCGATCTTTGTCGACGCTTTAATGTCTCATTTAAAATGTGACAAGGCAATATACAAATACTTAAACGAGGGACCCTACCAGACACAATAGCAATATTGAAACACGTGTATGTACAATTAGGATACAGAACACATGTTTTAGTAACGGAACCTGTATTTCGGTACCTCAATACTACAATAGCAGCTTTGGAAACGGGGTGTGCCTCTGTTCCCTGTGTGTATTTATGCCGTGCAAGGAACTTCATAGCATGTGTATTTAATGAAAATCGAATTCGGATACGAATTTAGGATAGAACTGGGTTCGTTCGTCTTTTTAATTCGGTGTCTGGCGGAGTATTAGGGTATGGGTTAGACCGAATAGTTCTGTCTCTATAAACATATTATCCATGTTTATATTCATTTCTTATTATTTGGATATTCTATTTTTAATTTTCGTTGCTGTTTACAGAGACAGAAAGTAGTCTATGTTAAAACATATCTATGCGTCATGAAATTTTGTGCGCAACGATATCTCACCAGTCATATCGAATATGAAATATCCTAATCCATTTGGTAATAGTTTTCGCTTCCTGTGAATCGGCAACGTACACCATTCGGATTTTTTCGTAGAAACTTTGATTGGTTCCGAATGAAAAGGAAGTGAGTTTGATTTGTTCGTAAATTATCCAATATGGCACCCGTAGTGGACTTGTTTGAAGTAAACGTGCGACTGAGACGAAAAAAGTCTAATGGACGTTCGTATATGGTATAAATGGTGGTGAGATATCGTTGCGCACAAAATTTCATGACGCATAGATAGGTTTTAACATAGACTACTTTCTGTCTCTGTAAACAGCAACGAAAATCAAAAATTAAAAATACAATATCCAAATAATAAAAAATGAATATAGACATGGAAAATATGTTTATAGAGACAGAAATATTCGGTCTAGGTATGGGTATGATGAGACAATTTGTGTCTTAATTGTCGGGGGAGGAGAGAGGGGAGGGGTTGTGCTAAAATAATAACTGTGGTATGATTGCTTTGGCAATAATTATAGTATCTCCTATATTTACAACAGAGTTTGAAATTATTGAGTGCTCTGTTATGTAGAGCATTATTTTTTAAATGATTTTGTTTTGCTTTATAAACTCAACCTATATTATCTAATGAGAACAAATCAACGTCTTAAATACTTAGTCTTATTCCGCATTACTATCAGCTACCTTACATATGCCACACTCACCAAGCTACCATGCATTAAACATCGTAAACGTCTTAATGTTAATTGGTATTAAGCAGTCTTAAATCGTCTGGGCAAACTCGTTATCTGTTCGTGATTGTGAATACAAACTTTGAGACTGATAAATGTCTTAACTAAAATGAGGCTTCAGATGGACTACTACATTGACCACAGAGAACCCATAATGTCTCGTAAATACCCGCAAGCCCAGATGAGACGTGGCGTGACCGGTCGTGACGTCAGATGATGTCATCAAAGCGCGCTCACGAGCTTGCACGTGAGAATCGGCGCTGTATGACTTAACAGTTATTGCATTAAATTGGATCTGGACATTGTAGCATTGTTGGCGAGTACGCAGAGGCACGCACTTGGCATGGTGCTTGGTTGGTATTTTGTCAATGTTTATACAACATGCAATGCGTTACTCATGTCGGCCATCAGGGCACAGTGGATCACCGAGCGCCACCATCACCCACGTTGTTCCCACAGAAACCAAATATATAGGCGTTGTCATGCATCTGCCATTACCGGCCTCCGTGGTGCAGTGGTTAACGCTACGGCTTTCTGGCTGGTAGGTACTGGGTTCGTTTCCCATTCGTGGCATATGGGATTTTTAATCTCAGTATCGACTCCAAACCCAGAGTGAGTGCTCCGCAAGGCTCAAT
>JAULBR010115370.1:0-19556 GCA_032355825.1 Melanodrymia aurantiaca
GTTTTCGCTGTGGAGGATCGATCTCTCGACCCATCCCGCCACAAGCGGACATCTTACCTCTGAGCTACATCCCGCTCTCGTCTGTCTGTATGTTGTCAGATAAAAGCATTGTTTTTCAATAGCCAACAAAAATAACTGAATAAATGTACTACTCTATACGTGTTCACGGATCTAGCTTTATTAGGTTGAGTTTTGCATGAAAATATATACAAGATAGTGGTGCACAAATACGGAGTATGGCATCAAATGTAAACCAAATTCGCATTAATAATTGGTTTTAAAATTAAGTATTTATTCCATCTTTATAGGCATTGCAGTCAAAACAAGCAGAACAATTACATAGTGTGAAAACAGTGAAAAATGGAGGTAAGTCAAGTTGACTAGTATATAATTTCTCATATGTTGGTCTTTTCCCACTCCAGTTAAGACTTAAATTTGTTCCTATGCTAAGTTCATCAAAAGTCAAACTAAATGTAACAAGGAGGCACACCTAGTATTAATTTAAAATGAAACATTGTCAAGGACACTAACATTATTATATATCTTGTGATCTCTGCCTTAAAATGTGATTTATATAAATACTAATGTTTTCGTTCTTTTTCTCAGAAAAGCCCATCCCGTTTATTGGAATCTACATGTGTTTCTTCTGCTCCAAGGAGTTTGTTAATAAGGACGACTTGAGGAAACATCAGTCGACCTGTGACGAGACGTCGTACAACCGCCAGTCAAAGGGTCGACCTGCAAAACACACGAGAAGTCCTGGTAAAGGATCTGGTCTGCATATCTTCATACCACAGACCACATTGTCCACCGACCAGTTCATGCTCAAACTTGACCTCCTGCCATTATCAAAGGCCAAGAAATTTCGAGAACGGTCTCGAAAGAGCACCGAAGTGAACACGATCGATTTCTCTGACCCGCAGATTCCAATCACCCCGACCACGCCAAAGACACCAAAACTTCTCATATCTCAGCTTAGTCGCGATCAGTCTGGTAATTCGTGTAAGCGGCGTCTGTCGTATCTGTCGCAGAAAGATAATGTTAGTGACACGGAGAGTACGGTATCGAGTGAGAACGAAGAACACGAGGGTAAGCGACGAGTGACGAAATCTGTCTCGTTGTTTTCTATACCCGTGTCGTCGGCGCTTGGAAGTCGGGTTTTAAAACACATGGTTTCCGACTCCCCGACGCCACACGTTGTGACAAATGCAGAGGAATTCTGCAAGACGCCAAAAAAGAACAAATTCGCAGATCGTTTACGAGCCCGCGATAACGCATTTCCTATCAGTTTCAAGCCTAGAAGAAGGTACAAGTTTTTTCATTCGTATAAGTTTTCGAAAAAACAAACAAAGGAGTTTTTTAAAACTGTTAACACCGGACTTAACAAAAATAGCAGAAAGCTTAGAAGATCTTTACCGAAATGCAATGTTCGACTTGTTCGTTTAACAAGACGTGAAGTCAACAAGCATACACATTTTTCGCACAAACCAGTACACTTTATGAATCCTACCGTTTCTGTGAAGAAATTGAATGACAATTACTTTTTCCCAAGCAAACCAATTCTGCTTTCGGAAAACATCGACAGGATCCTAGGACTGCGAAAGAAAAGAGAAGCAGTTCGAAAGCTGTCGCTGATGAATGTGGTTTCAGAGAATACAAATGTTGAAATGCTAAAGCAGAAGGTGGTCGTTTACCGGAGCCTGCTCACTGATATATCTCTCAGTAACGAAAGACAAAAGGTAGCAAAATCAAAGCCATCTGGTAACCGGCCGAAACGAAAGGTAGCCGTGGTTGATACAGAGAGTTCAACTGATCTTTTTTCCCAGAGGTACTTACAAGTTCAACAACGTTTGCACTCTGCGAAAAAGAAGATAGATTGTGACAGCGTCTGTATGAAACATCTCTTTCCACATCTGTCGCAACAACTTGACCACAATCCCACGCGACAGACGTCTATCTGTTCTAGTCCCGAGTCTGTTAAGTCCGTGAGACGCCAACTGAACATCGACATACCTTCTACAGAGTCTTCGCTCTCCCAGTTCCTGCTCGGGAGCGATATTGATAAACGGTTGAGAGAACATCGGTCTCCAGACAGCATTTCTATCATGACGGAATCGTCCGACGAAGATTCGTGGCGGGAGCACTGTTGTACGGGTTGTCGGTTGAGAAAGGAATGCCGGTGTACTCCATGTCAGGGTATCGATGATGCCAGTGAAGTGGAGACGTCTGCTGAATCTACTCCGTGTAAGAATCGGTTTCAGGGTGTCGTAGAAGGTTCGTCGACAGCAATAGCACCACTTCAGAAACAGTCCTGTTGTGAAACAATTCTTGGATCTCCCGAGACAAATGAGGTAAAAGAGTCATCTGTTCTTAATAGTCAACACGGTCCTGAAGGAAAGAAGCAAACACGTAGCAGTATTTCCATTTCTAGTGCAGCAACAATATCACATTGTCCCACAGTGAGCAGACAGACAAGTGCCCCAGCTGCTTGTAACATGTATTCTTTGCGGTCAAATCTATTGGGTAATGTGTCATCAGATTTGACCAATCCATCTGGACATATTAAAATACCCAAGAGTTCTGTAAAGAAATCGGTATCAGTGTCACTGTTATCTAGTGGTCGAGTCCAGCGCCCAATTGATGAATCTCCGTCTAAGCTTTCACAAACTTCTTCCATAAGATCAATGAGTCGTGTGCTAGATGGCGGTGAGAAAACTAACATGTCTCTCCGATCAAGTGCATCATTAGCAAGATCTGTGTTTAGTCATCGCTCTCATTCCAAACTATTGTCAAAACCGTCGACGAGAAATTCGTCCGAAGATTCGTTAACAACAGACACTTCTTCGATGTTTTCTCTCTCAAAGTCATCCGGATCGATTGTTAATGGGTTGGACATGATCAGGACATCAAGTTGTTTGAATGAGGATGAAATAGAAACTGAGGATCAAAGTTCAAAATCAGATGTGTTTGTCAATGATAATCTGGAAAACAAACCTGTTAAAAACGTGACGGCTTTGTTAAAGGATGCAGATGTTGAAGAAAGTGCAAATAATATGGACGATGATTTCGATATTAGTGACCAATTCACCAGAGTTGATGCAGATATTCTTCTGAGAAATGTCAGAACTGTTGAAAGCCCCACGTCTCTAGGCAAGGAAAAGTCATCAACTTCAATAAATGCCGATGCACTAACTATTAATGACAGGCCTCGACTTCGCAAACAAGCTGTTAGTTGGACTCGGTCTTCTACTGCCCAGCATGGTTTGCGCTATAAACGGAGAAAGTTAGATTCATAAGAGACAATGTTAACAAAGAATCTAATTTGAAATGTTTCCATCTCTTTATTTAATTAATGCAAAGTTTAAAAACAGTTACTGGGGATTAATTTGGCTTAAATATAAAATCGTAACTAATAATCGAAAAAAGTTCAAATTTTAAAAACTTTTTATCACGTTTTGGAAATATTAGATTATAAAGGCATGTTTTTGTGGAAATAATTATATTCTAGGTTAATCCTCCATTCTTAAGAAAATAGCATATCTGTTATTTTGTTTGGGCGTTACAGATAATGTATGGTCTTATATTTAATTTTGTTATGATACTGTAAAATGGGTATTATTCGTGTTTGTAATTTTCGTGTTTTAACTGCGAAAATTACAATCACTCTTAATACTTACTAATATCCATTAATGGGGTATTTCATGATATTTTGTCACATCCGTCACGATTGTTTATCATCATTTTGGTTAGTTAAGCCAAAACACTATGTTGTTAGATAATTCAACTGTTAGGAATTTCAATTTGCAGTACAAAAAACAATGAAATCTGATAATATTTGCATTTATTTACATAACAAAGAGAAACGATCATGACGGACGTGACAAATACCATAAAATCACCCTAGTAAAGAACAAGATTTTTTTTCGATGTCAAAATGATCTATTGGTTTTTTTTCAAAATTAAATTACGAAAATTTATAGGTGCAAATATTACTTGTTATGAGTATTAATATTACAATGCATTGAATTATGAGCACTGACATAGTATTGAATTGTCAACATACTGTTCCTCTAAATTTGATGCACAATTAAATTTACAGAAAGGAATTGGTCACAATATCTTCCCATTAAAGGATGTGGTATGACCTGTCCTGATTAAAAACTGCATATAAAAGATGCCTTGTTGCTGATCTAGAACTTCATGTGACAGGCCTGTCAGAGAGCATTTTAGACTTATTTTGATGAGAGAGAGGTGGGGACAATTTTGAATTTGGGGGTTAACTTCGAACTGAAGGATTTTATAATAGTAAACGTCTAAAAAACGGTATAAAATAGAAAAAGTTAAATTAATATAGGAGGAAAATGATAACTAATTTGAAAAGAGCAAAAATATAAAAAAATTTAATGCAAATTTTAATCAACTTATATTAAAAATTAAAAGAATAAGAGCAAAAAGACGGCTAACAATTAAAATAATTATACAAACTTTATTACCATAGCAACTATCTTTGTATTACTATATTGTTGATATATTGTGTTTAAACATCTTCATAATAGCAGGAATCATGCAATATTCCAATATTGCCATTTTTATTAAATTTCAGAAGCATGGTGTCCCAAATTACCTATTTTTAATACCTTGCATGAATAATTTATGAAAATGATGTAAGGTAATACAATTGGTATGTTTTAAAGTATATTTTTATTACATTCAGTTGTGCTGCTATGGTAATAAAAATGTTTAATACCTGACATGAATAATTTATGAAAATGATGTAAGAAAATACAATTAGGATATTTTATAGAGTTATTTTATTGCATTCTGTTGTGCTGCTATGGTAATAACAATTTTTAATACCTGGCATGAATAATTTATGAAAATTATGTAAGATAATACAATTAGAATGTTGCTATGGTAACAAAATCAAAATGGCTACCAAAAAGGGTTTTTAAAACAAAAAATTTGAAAAATAAAATCTAATTCTGTATACCGGTAATTATATTTAATTAGAACATTTTAATTATTTTCAAATTTGTTATCCTTTTACCTCTGTTGAATGAAACCAAAGTTATCTAAAAAAAAAAATGAAAATGTACATTGTGGAGTTGTGTAAGAAATTAGTGCGATGCCCTCACACTCGCATAGAATAATTAATGACTGATGTAGATATTATGAGCTGTTGTAATGCACAGGGTCTTTTTTCAACATGACAAGCTCATATATGACAGACAAGCACATCGAATGACATCCATTTTCAACCATAAACAGATACCCTGGAATCTTACATATTGTATTACAGAAATAGTTTGTGCAATTCATACGTCTAGTGTTGTGTGACACAAACATGGCTGCTAGTCAAAATATGCTCATGTTGATGCCAATTAATTTTCTATTTGCTTTGTGATTGCAGTAACTACATCATTTTCAATTTGTTTAGGCCATCACTCACATATATACATTATTCCATGTAGCCTGTTTTGCCTTGCATATCCTCAGCTTAGGTCAAATGTTACTGGAATAGAACTAATGTTGCAAGCCATTTTTAGTTAATTTTCTCTTTTGTTCTGATTGATGAATTAACAGCAAAAATCATATGCAGCATTTTCAACAAAGTTGCCGTGTAGACGGTTAACCCACATTAAATGTTGTAAACAAAATATCAATGATGTCATGACAGAGGTACACTTTTAACTGGTAAGATTATCCTGCGTTATCCTACTTCATGTAGATGCTGTACACATTTAGTGCGGGTTAAGTTAACCCATGTTATTTTTAACTCTGGTTAAACCGATACCTGTGTGGACACAGCTATATAGTTTATGACCAAGGGTTGGATAAATCCCATGCCCAGCAGCCAGTGGCTACAGGATTTTGCTCAATAAAGCTCGGCATAACAAGTATTTGTGACACATTTTCATCCACTTGTATGTTTTACTAACTTTATAGAAGTGTGGATATTTGATAACTTTTGTTTTCATTTATGGGTCTACCTGAATGTGGTGCTGGGCTACCAGACGATTAATGTATAGTAGACCAGTGGGCTACCATTAAAAAGTAAAAAAGAAATCCAACCCTGGTGTCTATTTTACTAGTAAAATATCACGATGTGTCAATTTACAAGATTTTAATACTGTTTACCTCTGGGTCTGACATTTAAATAAACGTACGACAGTGTATGTTGACAACACCAGGTGTAGTTATTTAAAATCATGCAATCTACTTCATAATTTGAATTATAATTGTATTAAAAATGCATATTTTGTTGCAGATGGCTATAATTGTGGCAAATCTTAAGTATTACATTATCTGCTGGTATGTGATAGTACAGTTTACGTAATCATTTTTCATATTTGCTAGTGTGTATAAGGGACCGTGCATAAAAATCAATGTGTTTCACAATCCACTCAATGTTTGAAAAGGGAGGGGACGGGGTTTAATGGCAAGTTCGGATTTCCTTTCTTGTAAAAACATCGGTCCACAGATGATCAATATTTTTATGTTGGGGTTAAAAGAGGAGGGAGGTGGTCAAATGCAGTTATAATTTTTGTGCAGATTGTGAAACGCATTGACATTATGCATGATTCCTAACCTACATTTCTTGAGTGCTTTATCACAACTTGTTATAGATGGTCCAAGCCTTGTGTACATATTTCTTATCCATTCTACGCATTTCATGAACACAGCTTTGATATTTTTATGAAGAGCATTTTGTTTGTACATTGGATCATTTGTTTGTACATTGCATCATTATCCCCACTAGAGAAAATTATTTTTATAACTACATGTAGCAGTTTTCTTTTTATTGTCAAAAACAGATGTATTAAATCATGTCTTCTTTGTTTAAAACAAGATACAGTATCTCATGTATTTCTAAGCAATATAATCATGTTCATAGTTTAATGAATGCAGTCTGTTTTATTGAAGTTGCTTTGCAATGTTATTTTAAGATTATGTCTTTCAATAGTTTGTTACGTTGGTACATGAACTGTGGCATTAATTTATAATTCAGCTGTGGTAAGAGGAAAAGTTTGCCAAAGATGTTGTTACTTGTTATTAGGAGCTGTGATTGTGATGGTTGCAACCTGTGTTGTCTGGATTATTATCTTTAGGCCCAGTGTAAAAAATCTAAATGTTTCTCATCTACGCTTTCTTTTTTCTTTTAAATATTAAAAGTGAAAAATAAGGAATATTACTTGTTTATTTTGTGACTAAATGATGTAATTCACAATCACTAGTTATTTTTTAAATTATTTTTGGATTATCTGTTTTGGTGGGGAAAATGCATATAGTGTTTTTACTTCCATCTATCTCCAGTGGCTGCTTTTGTTAGCATTTTAGGAAGCTAAAGCAATATTGTGTAGTTTCCAAATGTTCTGACATTTGTCTGATAATACTATGTATTATATTGACTTCCAAACGAGTGCTTGACAGTGCATATGGTAAAGTTGGCGTTCGTTTTTAAAATCGACTGGTTTGGCCGAGCGGTTATGTTGTTGGATTGTCAAGTATCATGTGAATTGGTGCAGTAGATTCAAATCCAACTTTAGCCCATAAATTCTTTTTTGCATTCATTAGAATGCAGAAATCTGTCTCAGTCATAGATTTTATTCTTAAGAGCTAAATTAGACTTGTAGTACAAAAAAGAAAGATCCTTAATTTGGGAAAAAATAAACTCAGGACCAGTCATCTTGGCATGATCGTTGTAGCAGAAACCATTATAGTAGTAACCACTGATGATGAGCAGAAGTCATCTTAATTTTTTAACATATGGATGAGAAACATTTTTATTTGGACTTGGGCTGACATTGTGGCATATTGTTTTAACTTTTTACACCAGTCTCTTATAAATAAGGCCAAATTACATTAATTAATTATTAGATTTTTTACCTTTCAAGATTTATTTAAATTTTGGTTAAGATTTTATTTCAATTCTTGAATTTTCTGGATTATTTTTTACTAAACTGCATTTAAGCAGCACTTACTGTTATTTTTTTTTTACCCACAGTACCATCTTATGTATTTTATTTAGTTTTTGCTCGATGCTTTTTAGTTTATCATCCCAAAGATAAAAGCTTTCACACACCTAAAATCTGATTTTGTTAAAATCTAATTGTGTATGTAATCTATTTTGACACCAGTGAAAATGTGTCTTGAGATACAAATTTTGATTTTATCAGTTTGATTTTATATTTCGTTAATTAATTTTAAAGAATACTGAAGACTCTAAATCACATTATTTATTGAAAGCCAAATTTATATTTTATCATGTCAGATACATGTACAATGTCAGATATATGTACTAGTCTGTATTTTTGTGGAATGTAGACATACTATTCCAAAGTTTATAAACTGGTATTTTTTCAATTGAACTATGATGTTGCTCTCATTATTCTTTTAATGTCGAGTTTGTTCTAAAGCTTACTATTTTGTTAACTATCTCAAGTGACTGTTAATTTTGTTGTAAATACTGTACATTGTAATCAAAATTAGACATGTGATAACTGAACGAACTGTATTGTTTTTACAGTCTGTTGGTCTTGGCATGACATGACATGTATTTAACTTGTGTGATAATGATAAACCCCAACGATGTAGTAGCTTCCATTATTCATGACGAAAACTGAAACATTAACATTAATCAGGTCTTGCGTTTTCACCTTTAAACTAACTAATTCTGTTTTGAGATAGTGAGCGGGATGTAGTGCAGCTTTAGAACAAAACCCGAGGTTTGATAGGTCGATGCATTGATCTTCATCGGTGGACAAATTAGATTATGTCCCGTTTCAACTAGTGATCCACGACTGGTCCATATCACCATCGCTGTCATGCGTATTGCAAATAACCAGGCCTGATTAATGCATTATAAACTAACTACAACAATTATTACTACAGTACTGATCATGAGGTAAAGTGTGCGGTCACTTTATTGTTGCACATAATTACATGTATGTCAACACGTTGCATTTTTCATCTTTCATATCCTGTAATCATCAATCATTGGTGAAATCTTTAATTAGATTGTTCACGATTTGTTATACCATTTTATGGCCATTTGTTATATATTTACCACCAAATACATTTTGTTTTGTGTATAAACATGTCCTCATTTTATTTAATGTAAATAATCATTCTTAGCTTCAGTGCTTCACAAATAAAAACATTGGACTTATAATGGTGGCTTGTTGATTCCTGCATCAGTTGTCCCACAGAACTGCTGTATTATATTAAAAATCCTTTTAATTGATATTTTCTCAATCAATGTAATTGGTGCCAAACATGTTCACTCTATTGCATCTGCAGACAATGGCAGATTACCGTAGAAGTGTTTGAACTGTTTGTTTCGTACTATGTAAAACAGGCAATTTCTGCTGATCAATGGGCTCCAGTGGTGTTATTTAACTAACTTTATCATCAATACTCTTAGATAACTTGTCCTATCATGTGACCTTCGTATGCTTCCACATATTTTACAAAGCAATTGTTCCAAGTCGGATGCCTCACTTGTTAACAATCTTTCTGGCTAGAACAAAAACAAAAACAAAATTTTATCTTGAAGCATTTTTATTAAAAAGGATTATGAGAGATATACAAAATTCACAATGATCTTGCGACATTCATCATTTTCACAATCAGATCTTCATTCCTTCTCATTCGTCGAATACGTCTTACATATAATATACTATGTACAACTTAAAACAATTAAAATGCTTGCTCTTCCGAACGACACACAAACTGGACAAGAATAACAATGCACTCCTCTAACTGAATATGTGGTTCATAATAAAACGCACGCACATGTATGAAATCGATGACGCACACACTTTTCTAACTCCATATGTGGTTTATACTAAAACACAAACATCTTGTTCATGTCGTCGGGCCCTTTCAGCCAATCAAAATCTATAATTTGAAATATTCACCTATCGTGTGAAATGTCTTTCAGAACGTGAATTGCAAGCTAAAAAGTCGTAACCCTGTACTTTGTTTGGGTGCGTCAAGAGTTTTTGATAGATAATTTATGTTTGTGTCGACCAAGTTGGTAAAGAGATAACTAATTTGAAAATAACCAAAATTCTTTTTTTGCTGCGAATTTTATTTAAAAAAATTAAATAATAATGACAGCATAACTTCAAAGTACCGGGTAATGAAATTTTCTTTGGTTACTGGGTATATTCAAGGTATTAAATAATTTATTGCTATACAAAGATGGAACATGAAAATATTTTGTCATAATTTTAATTAAAGTTTGCTGTTGCTATTGTGATGGTATATTTTATTTAAATAACAGAACAATTGTATTTTTTGTTATATTCGTATCTGTTATTGATTTCCTCTAAGTTGACACAAACTAGTGATCTACAAAAGCAACATACACACCCGAGCAAACAAAGTATTAACGGCAACTTAGAAATGCGTAAGCCTTAAATCAATAAACAAAAAGGGTTCGATTTTAAATTTAACAAAGACAAGTAACAATAACCTAGTATCTTATTTGTAGAAACATTCTCTAACAAGATAATCATGCAAGTCTTCGAATTTGATTTTTGGGCCCATGAAAATATCAATGTATTGATATAATATACTATAGCATTCAAAGAACAAACATTTAATATACTTTCCAGTTCATGGATATATGTATAAAGTAAGTCAAACAACTTGATTAAATGTTTCCACATCTTGATACAAACAATTGATATTAATCAATAAAATTGAGCACACGTTTTAAATAAAATATTTTACAGATCTCACTTTTAACATATTTGTAACAAAATACAAATGAGTAGGCTTTAATTTCGTATAATGAATGAATGAATGAATGATTTGAAGTTTAAAGTCGCTTCAGGATTATTTCGCCTATATGCGACTAATTTCGTATAAGAACATCTTGCTACTAAAATCTTAAAAGTTTTATTTGCAAATAATATACATCATGCATTCCTTTTCATATAATTGGTATGTGCATGTAGACACTTATTTTTCAAGTACAATGTATGTGTTGTATTTAGTTTTTGTTGAGCTTATTGATCGTAATATGCTGTAAATAAAAAAATACAACATGCATTCATTTTCATCAATATATTTTAACTTAAATAGAACTTGTATGAGATTTTTGACACAAAATTTATTATCATCTTTGTTCTAAACTGTCTGGTGAAAGTGTGATAAATCCAAAAACATTTCTCTGATGATTATATGAATTTTACTAATTATATTTTAGATGTGCCAGGCTTTAGCTGCAAAAAGCTGTCACAGTTTTTCTTTAAATAGAAATATAGTTTCTGTCTTCTTTAGGACAAATTGATACCAAAATGTCAGTTAACATAATATACAACATGCACTTCTCCATTTGTGACCTAAACAGTACAAATGAATGTACAGTAAAACCCCTCTAAACCGGCCCCATGATGAACTGGAATTCCCTTTAAACTAAACATATTTCAGTCCTATACAGCTCTTTATTTAAACCAACCACCCCTCTAAACTGAACATTTTACTTGTTCCCCAAGTGTGTTCGGCTTAGAGAGGTTTCACTGTATTTTGTTTTAGTTGAGAACATTTTCAATAAAATAATATACAACATGTATTTCTGTTTAAATAAAACCTGTCATTGAATTTAGGCACCAAATTAATTGGCTGTGTTATGCATCTAAATTTGTCACCAATCAATTAACAATTTCATAACGATATATACATGTATACAGAGACGGAAGACACAATTTCAAGCCATGTGTCAAAAGTACATGTTTGATGAGTACATTATGTACTTTCTTTCCAATCAAACTCGACCACGATCATGTGATCAATCCAGTTAACAGTAACTATTACTGCCAGTGTTGGTTAGACATGTGTCACAGATGGTTTCAAAAAATAATAATTAGGACAAACTTTTATTTATCATAACTATTTTTACTGCGATTGTACACTGTGCAACTGCAACATACAATTAATTATGAATGCCATTACGTTTGCTCTTGTAGGTAATAAAATAGCAGATGCATAACAAAACCTATAAAGTTGGCTCCAAAAATCCACAACAGATCGTCTTTCAATATTTGTAACCTACGAAGTACAAACGATTGCATATTCTTTTTTTAAAAGACATTTTGCACATCTAATGAAATAATATACAACATGCATCTATGTTCATAACATATAACTTAGCATTTCTCTCGTTTTTGATAAAGATATTTATCTATCAATATCTAAATTAGTTTTTTGTTTACATAACAACTGAAATAATAAACAACATGTATCGTAAACATATTTGTATCTTGAAGTACAAAAGTTAAGTATGTTTTGGTTTATTTAAATCTCATGATTTCAAAACTTTAAACGATAACAAAATATGATAAAAGATTTGATTTTCTATTCTTGGAAGACATTTTATTGAATACTTAGTCTATTGAGCACTTTTGGCAATGGATTTGAGTGAAAAGAGTATCAAATTCAAAGTGACCCAACAAAAATATGATGCATGTAAAAAGGAAAATTGAATAATAATGAATTAATGTTCTTCAAGGGGGTTGATCAGTTGCAAAATGGCACTTCCTGCCAAAAATGTTTAAGCTATAAGCACAAAAAATATTACAATAAAATAATGTCGGTGAATACAAAATAAGAGAAATAATTTTCAGTCTAGTTGGCTGAAAATGGGAGGCAGCTCAATTAAAGAACACATTTTCATATCGAGACTACCATTACATTTGTACTTGTTTCACTGTTTTCAATCTAACTAAAATTATTAATAAAATTTTAATTTTTTTATTTTATCGATTAATTTGGAGTTAGTAATCACAAACAAATGTTAAAATAGCAAAATCAAGTTATGTGAACTATGACCATCCCCCTTTAAAAGTTTAATTTGGTATGCAAATTCTGCTGCTCAGTGATATACATAATTATATACATACTAGTATATATTTTGCAATTCCAATTCTATTGGAAAGATTTGTAGAACACACTATGGAAGGGGTTTGTTCGTCAGCTTAAATTACGTTATTAATAAAACGTTTAAATTTAATAACCAATATCAGTTTTTTTTTAGAACTGCTGCCCCCAACCAAATAGACACTGCAAAACAAAGATTGATTTTCACCAGGAGATGTGCTTGTAGATGCAACATTCAGCACTGTTATACAAAGAGATGCTACTTGAGATTAGAACGCTTACATAGCAAGAATATTTTTACACATTTTATTACTCTTGTTTATAAAAAAAATACAAAAATCTGATTATGGCAAATAAAGAAACAGATGGGCATAGGCAGTTGATAAGATTCTAGGGTAAAAAAAAAAAAATAAATTCATATGTTAAAAAATGCATAACTTATTGAAATGAAAATCAGATTATTTTTGTTACAAGGACTGAAAGAAACCAGGTACGTATATTAGGTAACGTTTCAGCGGTGTATATTCTTAATAATCTCCTTCAAGTGACTAGCATAACACACAATACACATTGAACATTTCACATGTAATACACAAATGACATCTTCTTATGATCTAAACTTCCAACTTTTGTATTGTATACTAATCACAATTTAACACCAAACAACTGTTGTGCATTTTAATATTTGCTATTTACAACATATAATATAACGTAGTAACACGCCAACATTTTTGTTCTTGATTTGCGTTTTTAAATTTATACTGGAACTTTGTTGAGCTACTTTTCATATTGCATAAACCATTTTGAGGGTGGGTTATTTACATTAACAACTATAACAAGACTGATTCTACATTAAAATTCTATGTCGAACAGAGATAAGAAATTACCTTGAAACTCAACTTAGATGATTAGAGAATTAAAAATTTTTTACAGTCGGATCTAAGCAAAAATCCTGGACTATTTTTCCTTGTAATCAAGACCAACATGTTTAAGGACTCCCTTCGCACTGGACACAGCCAACTTGGTAGCAAACTGTGCCCAGTGGGGATGTGTATGATCTTTTATTAGAAATGTGTACGCTGATCAAACTAAACCTTTGTCCGCTCTCTCACTTCCATCTATTTCTTTTTGAAAATATTTCTATTCCGACTTACAATATCTTGTTTATATTAGACATTATAATTGTTTATGTTCCTGTCCTGGGAATTTTGATATACAACGAAAATCATGAACAATGTGATTAAAATCGAGAGGATGAAAGTGGCGTCATACATTTCAAACACCAATGACATAATCTTATTTATGATTTTGTTGTAGTTTGTAATCGCCAACTGTACATTTTATGTTGTATTTAAATAAATTAACATTTTCAAATCTATATCTTCAGGCTATTATTACTGTACATGTTTATGCCATGTTGGGATTATAACAATATTATTTTTGCCTATTTAGTAAGCGCAGTGTTTGAGCACACATGTGTTTTGTTGTTGTAGTTAAACAAGCAAGAAAAAGAATCAATAACCGTATTATTCGCTATAGATAATGCAATTTCAATCTGCGCAATAAATTAATTTTTTTGTAAAGTTCTCTTAAGAGTAAATCTTGTCCTTCACAAAAACATTTTCTCAATTGAGTTTGAATTGCCTTATCCATACCTCACAACAGCGATAGATTCTATTAATCCAGCATACATGAACACTCATCCAATTTTAAACATATAATTTGCATATTAACTATTAATATACATTTAATGATCAACTTCCGACCTCTATTTTACAGCATACCTGTGTTATTATAAATATTCTGCACTGTTTGAGACATTTTTCCGATGTAATGTACCGAGATTGTGAAATTAAAGCATTGCACTTTTATTATAATTATGTTCACCGTAAGAAAAAAAATCCTTTTATATCAAATCTGAATATATAAATTAGAATATATTAACATTAAGATGAGTCCTAAGCACCAGTATAAGTAATTTCTTGACGTTTTGCAAAAAGTAATATAAAATGTTAGTAATGAAGAAATAATTTAGCACTGATAATCATGCACTTCATATATATATATATACAGGAATATATTTTCCAGTGAAATTCCTCCAAGCCAACTAATAGTTCAAGATACTCATTAACCTGGACAATCTATTTACTAAAACAGTTGATCAATCTCACCATTGTGTACAAATCCATATTATATGTTCTACCCCAGAGGACAAACATAACATGGGAAATATTTATTATATTTTCTCACAACGAATTATCAGTGGTCTAACCATTTGTTTGATTGGATGTTCTAAACATTACAAAGCACCGACATAGAACCTAGTAAAAATAACGTCGACTAAACTTTGGCAAAATGAAAAAATTACATCATAAATTGTAAAGATAACATCAAGCAACCAAGTTGATTCTTGAATATTTTCATCGTGAGATCTATGTAAAATTAGTTTTAAAACTTATATCATAGGCTACTCTTTTCGATTACCAACAATAGGTCTTTTAATTGGATTTCCCCACAGGTTAGCATATATACCATATACCTTTTGATGTACCTTTCGTGGATCACTGGTTGGAATGAGAAAAACCCCAATGGGTCTAATGAGAATTGATTCTTCAACCTCACACAGTCCAGGAATAGGAATATACATGTACATCATCAGACAGATTAGAGGAATTTCACAGCACTGGCAAGAGGTTGTGTGTGTGTTTGTGTGTGTATCTGTATGTGTATGTGTTTGCGAATGCAGTAATTATCATTTCAGTACTGTCGTAGGAGAGTCTTGAGCAGGTTCTGGTCTTGTTGGTTTTTTCATCACAGGTGGCTTGGCTTTTATTAACGGTTTAGGTTTGTCGGCGACCGGGGGTGGATTTGCACCCACGGTGTCGGGGGATGGGGTTCGTCCGCCGGGCTGAAACGACGATTTCAGTCCTTGAGAACTGCCGAGACTTCGCCTCATTATGGATGAGAAAGACGACAACTGCGCGGTCGGGCTCTCCTCGTTCCCCTCGCTGGGAGGCGGCTCCGAATCACCAACCCGCACCGATATGTTCCGAGGCATCGAGTTTGCCTTCTTCAACGTCCCCTGATTCGACTTGGCAAACGTCTCCGCAGCACTAATGGTCGGGCTGTCCGGTTCACTATTGTCCTGAGAAGAGGGCGACGTCGCACTCTCCGCGGGCAAGTCCAACACCAGATCGGGGGTGTGTTTCGGCGTCTGCTTCGCCTTTACGATGGGCAGGCTCATTCGATTGGCAGACTTCTGCTGCATCTCCAGCGACTTCAGTCCCAGCATCACCTCCTCCAATGCATTGTCAATGTCGGAGATGTCGTCGGCGACAGACTCCTGTGACGACAGCTGTCGCTTTAACTCCTTCAACTCCTTGTCGTCCTCCGTGGAGTCCGAATCGACTCCAGCCAGACTCGAGACGCTGGTGTCCTTCGAGGTACTGATGCTGGTTTTAGGCGAGGATGGGGGCGAGATCTCGGGTTCTACACTGATGATATCGGTCTCGCGTATCACTATATTGGGTTGAGTGACGGGTTTCTCCACTTCTTTAGGGGGTTCGTGTGCAGAGTCGTTACTGAGCTGACGCACGACTGGTGGCTTCGTCGCAAGCGAATGTGTCGAGCTCATCTTGTCTTCTTCACTGCTATGACTCTTCTGTTCATCGCTGGGCCTGAAGTTAATACAAAAACACTTGATTATCTAACCTAAAATGTCAGTGTATAGAACGCTTTCAAAGATAAATCAGAAATTAATACAAATTTAATTTTTATTATTTTTTCCAGTGTCAGTTTACACTAACAGTTCTTTTCATCGCTGTTATCAACATATTTTACCCCGAGTGTGAAATAACTGAAGTGTATGTACGACCACAAAAGACTGTCGGGGTCAAATGTCAGGATTTAACTTCTTATTATCAAATAAATATTTAAACATGCTCGTATGGCTCTGAGTTATGCCATGAAGTATACCAAAAACGAGTCTTGACGTGTGGGTTGGTTGGCTCGGGTCATTTTTGGTGCGCTGCCATCAGAAAACTGTCGAGCACCCCTGTCATGAGCACAACCTCTGACTTCACCAGTTTTGTCCACGACAGGTCTGAAGAGTGGCACTCACCCTGATTTTATAGTCACATATTTGTCTGGTATGAGACCCTCGCGGCCATGGCAACAGCCCTCCCACCAGTCATCTGATGCCTTCTGGTAGATGATCAGCAGCTCTCCCTTCTTGAACGACAGTTCGCGATCTGTACGGCCATCAAAGTCGTATAGCGCTGTCGCTTCTATTAAGTCGGGTTCTACAATAGACACAAACAAATGGTTTAAGACACGAGCAACTTGGAAAGCTGTTGAATCCAGCACATTATTATCAACATGGTTGCTAATATAAACTGTGCGTTAAATGTAACATAAAGCAAGTTTTCAAACATCAATGTGAAATTTGTGCATCAATTGGACCAGATGGCAATTTATATGCTTTGAATTGTAGACTTATTTCTAATACAAATATGTTCTGATAATAATATGAATATCTAAATGATGTTGATTTTGTGCTATATTTAAAACACTTGTACCAAGTTATTGTATACACCTTTTGCATGTGAAATACAAACAATTTAGCCAATTGCATTTATACATAAATATAGTATGAACAAAAAAAGATGTGTTAAAGTACCAGTACTGTAATCTTTCCTACGATTTTCATACGATGCCTTACTTGTAAATAAAAATATTAGAAAATCCATGAAATATCGGTAACAATTTGAACTCTCCAAAACCGACATTATACATTGGAGACCCAAGTTTGTCTTGTGCATTTTGTGAACTAAAACATTAACATGACTGGGAAATTAACTCACAGGAAAGTGTGAGGGAATTTGATAAAAGGTTTAACCAAATTATTAATCAACAACTTTTACCTAATTTTGAAAATTATTTACTAAAGTCACACGACAAAAATAGAAAAAAATCTTCAACAATTCCAAAAACTTCAACAAAAAATTTCAACAACTTTTGACCATCGACCAAGTTCCAATTTTCAGCTATCTCAATTTTTTAATCAGAAATTAAAAATTACTTTGATGATAAGAAAATATATGCAGAGATTTCCCCACAGCCACACGGGTTGGGTTTATGATGTATATTATTTGAAATACAGTCGAACTTCGATAGCTCAAACTTCGATCTCTCGAAAACCTCCATTTCTCGAACTGATACGCCGGTCCCGGCCGAATCCCCATACAAATAAGCAATAACAGACTTCGGAAACTCGAACCTCTATAACTCGAAAAAATTTGATATCTCAAAGTAATTTCAAGATCCCAAACTATTCATCCAATACATAAATCCTTCGAAAACTCGAAGTGTCGAGGAGAAGAGAGCGGTCAACGTTTTCATTCCGGTGGTAATTACTAAATAATAGATCGGTAGCTAACCGGAACGAAGTGTGCAGGTCGGTCTGTTTTGATCGGTGTCGCCTTGAAGATTTCTGCACCGGGATTCATTACCTTTAGACTTAATCACGTACTTATAACACTTCGTAGGGATGACTGGTAACTTCAATGATCAGATGTAGAAAAAAATAGCATTGTTTGTTGTGTTTTGCAAATGATTTGATTGTGTCAAACTTGTTTCGTTTCGTTTTAAAATCCTTATTATTGATAATAATTATTATGTACTTCCATTATAAAGTAAGTGCTTTATTCGCTCACTTCATTAATAAATATTAATAAATATTAATATACACATTGTATTTTGTCGAAACCATTATTGTTTTATATTTTATTCTACATTGTATAATATGTAACGCAGTACAGTGTTACTAACTATGGAAACGAACAATCAAAACAGTGTTTTTGTTATTGCTCAAAGTAATTTCGAAAACTCGAAGTAAAATCAACAACCCCTTCCAATTCGAATTATCGAAGTTCGACTGTAGTTTACTGAAATTTCAAACTAAAAAATACCACTCACCATTTTGGCACAAAAAGCAAGATCACATGATAGAAAACACTGTTCTTGCTTCATAAACATCAACAAAAATGTCAAGTGTCATCATATTGTGTAAAATTGCTTGTTATGTTGTACTTATACCTCGCCAAAACACTTCTAAGTACACTGCTATAGTCTGCAGATACAGCAAAACAGAAATGTTTGGCGCCAATATTGGTGATTGAGGGTCTTTATGAATTGATATATTAAAGAACAAAATCTCACCACTACGGAATCTTTCAACAGAATCTGCATGATCTTTGTAAACTGTGTTGTGGCCACATCCTGTAGAAAACAAACCAAATTTATATCCCGACAAAAATGTATCATATTTTTTGGCTCAAAAATAACTTTTCTAAAACCTGTTTTTAAGAGTCAATGATCAAAATGCATGATAAATAGAATTTCCATAAACAACTTGAATAGAAACAATTAGAAAGAATATATTTACACTAAAAAGTTAAAAGTACTGGATAATAAAATGGACACAACTACCTCAGAAGAAACCTATAAATTTATAATGGCAAGAGGATGTTGGTGATATACCTTTGTTTGGTCAAATATTTATTTGTGATATACGTATTTTTTATTTTTAAAAGTTAGTTAGTTATAAACTATTTACGTGCTTATATCCAATTAAGGTTCAAGCACGTCTGTCGTGGTCACACAGTCCA
>JAULBR010115480.1:0-17162 GCA_032355825.1 Melanodrymia aurantiaca
TTGTTAGACCAGTTGTGGACACTGGTCGGTATAAGTGGTATTACACCTACCCATTGAGCCTTGCGGAGCACTCACTCGGGGTTTGGAGTCGATACTGAGATTAAAAATCTCATATGTCACGAATGGGATACGAACCCAGTACCTACCAGCCTGAAGTCCGTAGCGTTAACCACTGCACCACGGAGACCGGTATTATGTATATCCTATGTGTTCCTGGTCATACAAACGTACTATGAATATACATAATATTGATATTGTAAGTAATAAATAAATAAATGAAAGCTCTATTAGCAAAAAAAACATGTTACAAGTAGCAATTAGATGTGCATATAGGATGCCATGCGTCTTACAATTCAGGAATGTGCCTTTAAACTCAAAACCGTTTATTCAGGGTCACTTGCATTACGCTTTAACGAGATCAAATTGTATACTTATTGTCTGTTAATTAAGCACGTATTAAAATGTACAGCCCCCGGCGTCTCTCCGCTATGATGTCCATTGTGAAGATTCAAACTTCTACTTCTTTTCGTTCGCGTGTTGATTACACGCCGAGGCCAGCAGTGACAATGCAGTATTCATGCAAAATTGAACAAACTTGTGTTGATATGGCTTCACTAAAGAGATGTCTTTAAAATGTAATGATTATAACAAAAATTGAATTACATGTGCTTGAAATGTTAAATGATTTAATAACCCAATCGAAACGACAAAACCAATGACATATCCAAATGAATATCTCTGCACAAGGCAGAGTCGAATGGGGGTTTTAAAACAACAAAGTCGAGATGGTATGTACTCACAAATCGCAGCCAAAACTGCTATGATACCAGGGGCGGTATTTATCAAGCGATTTAAGTCAGAAATATGACTTAAGTCTAAGAAAAACTACGATTGTGACTTCAGTTCTGAGGAAAAAAACAACCCCTAGACATAAGTTTTGGACGTTTTTGACTTAAGTCTTAAGTTTTGGACGTTTTTGACTTAAGTCTTAAGTTTCCTCCTGAGGTGTCTTAAGAATTCTACAAAAACTCAAGCTTACGTTGTTGTCTTACCTTATTAAATCTAATGAAACTTAAGTCAAAACTTAAGAAAAACTTAAGTTGTTTGATAAATACCGCCCCTGGTGTTTACAAAAGTTGAGCGTATCCTGCTCCACCGGTAGCACCTGTTATGCTTTATTTTAAATGAGTAACAGAACTTACTAACATGATGATAAATATTGTAACAAGTTCTCTTTAATTACATCAACAAATAATACCATACAACATGCGTTTTCTTGACTTGATATAATTATCTTTCACGTTGAGTGCATTGTGCTGTGCAACCAATATGTACCAATAGCCATAAACTAATCACAGAAGCGCCATTGTATTTTTCAAAACCTGATAAGCTATCGAAAACAGAGCTGTGTGACATGAGTCATTAAAGACGTCAAGGCCAACTTTGCAAGCTAGCCCATCTCGTTAATATTTTGTGAATTAGTTCAAGAATCTTTCTATTATGAGAGTAAATTTAGAAGCGATTCAATGGGCTATCAGTTACCTTCCCCAAAATCAAATTATGCGTATCGTAAGGGGCCCCAGCTGTGACTGTCGTTCAAGAGTCTCGCGCTGCCCGTTAATGAGCGAGATCTTCTGCTTCTCGATTCACGGTCGAAATCCGAGCGGTGTCAATCGACTTGTCGATGAAAAGTCTAACCCTTAAATCGTTCAGCCTGCTTGGCGTAAAACAGAGACTATGTAGAATAATGCTGATTCGATTATGATAGTCGAAACAATAACTATCATAAAGATAGTTTTCACATAAAGTGTAGATATTGACTGTTTTCAATGGTGTTAGCGACAACACATGTAGCAGTAAATTTACCAAATAACGAGTATTTTCGCTAAAGTGCGGGCGGTTTTTTCGTTCTTTTTTTTTTACTAGTATAATTACAACGTACATGTTTGCTTGCGCCCGTGTGTGCGATGTGTTTTTATTGTGCGAAGTTTAATGCCCCCGTACAAACGAATCTAATACTATTTGTAACATATTTCTAGCTCATGGACCATTCTTTATTATTAAATTAACATTTACTTACATCTTATTGCTTACAATATCAATATACAATGTACATGTATGTATAATTATGTTATGTGTTTCTGGTCATCGAATTTTTTTGTAGTATACCTTATTGTGTACTTTTGTCTAAAATAACTTGTAACGTACTAAATTGTTGTAGGCAAAAGTCCAAGGACGATATTAAGCTCATACAAACGCATTGTATATACGTAAGTATATTCCATGGATACGTATATTGATGTTGTAAGCACCAATCGAACGCTGAAGAAGAAGAAGAAGAAGATGTTGTAAGCAACACAATGTAAGTAAATACACTGTACTAAGTTTAATCAATAAGAAAAGTGCTCTATTAGCCAGAAATGTATTACAAATAGTATTAGATGCGCACGTACGGTGGCATCCGTCTTAAAACTCGGGAGTGTACCTTTAAAGTTAACATTTTTATCTACATTCTATTACATTCAATATCATTGGCTTTAACATAATCTCTACTATTACGTGTAATAGATGCATCATCTATATCAGATTGCGCATTATTTATGCGCTTGTTTATGCCATACATCGCATTGTTGTCAGCCATGAATTACCGTTATATATACGTTCTTGTCTGCTTTCCAATGACTTCAGACTGCATCTATACCAGGATCCATTCCAGCGGCGTCTTCATCTCACTCTCTTGTAGCCTTTCCCGTGGTGCTACAAGTGGCTTTTATTAAACACATCAAAGTTATCGTAGTGCTTCATGAATTTTTTTTAGACACACAACTGCCTAATGTGCCTATATAGACAATTATTCTCCCCAACAACTAGAGCGTTCTGTGTGTGGGGTCCAGTAATGTTTTGTAACATGAACATGCGATTGGCATGCAAGAGATTTATGGATTTCTGTTTTATCAACATAATAATATTGGTGTAATGGTAAACATATAGTAACACAATCCTTGTTCGAGGTTTTTCTATGCTCCAGGTGGAAAATTCAGTTTCGACTGTCAGAAATTTCTAGTACCTCTGATTTCAAACGTAAAACATCGACGTGTTCTTAAAGCCACAGTGTCTATAGTTCTTAAAGACCAATTCCACCGTGTTTGTGTAGCTAATGCTATTTGTAACATATTTCTGGCTAATTAGATGGCATTTTTTAATTATTAAAATTAACATTTCCTTACTGCTTACAATATTAATATATGTATATCCAGCATGCTTCTGGTCGTCCAAATGGTTATAACTTAATGTGTACTTTTGCTTAAAATAATTTGCCTCATGACATAAGTCCAAGGACCATACTAAGCTATCACAAACACATTGGGTATAGATAAATATATATTGTAAGCAATAAGATGCCACCGTGCAAAAAAAAAATTGCTCATGGAGCATATTTATTATTAGCATTAACATTTACTTATATCTTATTGCTTACAATGTCAATATCCAATCCATTTGTAGTATTTAATATGGTCTTTGGACTTGTATCTATAATAACTTGGAACGAGACAAAATATTTAGACAAAATATGGCGATTTTGAATGTTTGTTATCCTCCTTTTCACATTCTTTCAGTTTCGATGAAAGCGCAAAAAACCACCAAAATGACTGCTAAAGATGGATTCCACTATAGATGAGTAGGTTACAATCACTTTTCCCGAACATCTGATGTCATCGTTGCTTTAATTGTGCGTACATACCATCTCGACGTTTGTGTAAGATCCCCTCGAATCTGCCTTGTGCAGATACATAGCATGCCATATGGCTATGGTAATGGTTTTGTTGTTTAGAAATTTAGAAATTGTATTTAATAGTAACAAGCTTTAATAGTTTGAAAAGACTGTCACTTAATCTTTATAGAGTGGGACGTTGCTCAGCGTTAGAGCATTCGCCTGCGGATCAATTGGTGGAAGGATCGATCCTCCTCAGGGGACCCATTGGGTTATTTTCCACGACTGGTTTATCAAATGTGTGTGCTATCCTGTATGTGGGAATGTGCACATAAAATATCCCTTGCTGTTATTCGAAGAAGAGTAGCCTATGTGCCGGCAGCGGGTCTCCTCTGTGACCAAGTGTCGATTAATAACCAATGAGTTCCAGAGGTGTCGTTTAACAAACTTTTATCTTTTTAATCTTTAATATATGACTACCGATTTATTCACCATAGACGTCGCCAACACAGAACAAACAAAAACAACCAGGATCAGATAATTCTAACAACAATATCGTCATATTTTAGGATTCCTTGTGATATCGTGTTAAAGCAAACGATCGTGGCATTTACCAAATGTAGACTGAAGCGACTAATTGCCTAATTTGTGAAGAAAGTCAACCTTACCATATTCTGCCTTCTACGCAGGCGGTGCATTTGCAAACATCATCCAGAATGTTTGCAATCTCATAGAAAGAGAGACCCAGCTTTGTGCAAAGCAAATTGTGATAAAAGCTTCCTCTGCTGCAACAGACCCCCAGCTATAGAGCGAACTTGATGAAATAAGTTGTGGACAAACATTGGTATTGTTATAGTCTTTCTTATCGACCGTCTTAATGCCTCTACGTCGAGCCACTTAGTCATAGAATACAGAATTTGTTTGCCTGTTTGAACAGAGTCGCCGATCTCAATGTGGAAATGTTCATAAAATTGCATTGTAAATATCACTTTCTGAAATAAACATTGATATAGGACGGGCTACTGAAAACGTGTGCTTCGTTTATTTTTCATTTTATTTTTTACTTAATTTCGTTTTGGGGTTATTTCATAAGACGGTGTTCCACGATGGTCTTGAATAACTGAATTAACTTCTTTCTTCTCTTCGTTTGGACATCTTGGGCAAACTTTTATTAGTGGAGATGTGGTTATTTCTGATATGTTACCTGCATAACAGCTGATCTTGGCCGACGGTGCGCATAAATATACTGTAACATGCATGTTTCTGGCTATAGAAACCTTTTAATGTACTGAAATTACAACTTACATTTTATTGCTTAAAATATCAATATAATTAAGTATATGCCATGCAGTAGCTTAAAGGCATGTTACTGGGCGTGTGCTTCTTTAATAATATTACAGTATGCATTACCAAACTATTAAATCTCATTCAGATTTCAATCGCATACATATTATGATAAATAGATTCTCAGCTAACTATTTGCTTACAAGAAAGATACGCCACAGCTTGTGGTAGTAATACATACCATATAAAAAATCTTGGCATAATGTGTAATCATTATCGTAAGACACGTACATGTACATGAAAAGCAAACATAATTCATCATATAATTAATTATATATAGCGCTGTGATTTTAGCAGGCCCGAATTTGAGACGAATGCACTAAATTTTATAGTGAGAATTTTCCAGCTAATAGGGCATTTATTTATTAAAATTAAACAATTTCTTGCTTAGAATACCAATATATGATAATGTCCATCAACTATGTTTCTGATCATCCCAATGTTTATAGTAGCTTAATATATACTTTTGTCTACAATAATGTGTTACGTTACAATTTAGTGTAGGCAAACGTCCAAGGATCATATTAAGCTATTAGAAGTAACGGCGCCTTAACTTAGTTTACTGCTATACTACAACCACTGGTTATACATAAGTGATATTCTAAACAATAAAATGTAAGTAGATTTTTACTTTAATAAACAAGAACTATCTATTAATAATAATAATAATAATAATAATAATAATTCTTTATTTTTAGAGGGTGTACACATTCAGTTGACAATAAAAGACTGGTCTCCCATGAGGCCCTCTCTAATGACTACATATAGAACATATTTACAGACAAGTAATACATATGAATACAATAATAATAATAAAAATATAAACTGCAACTAACTACAAACTACATATACTCTGCAATTCCCCTATGTATTAAAATGTGATGCAGAAGCACTCGGGAGTCGTTTTTTGAATATTGATAGGCACTGTGCCCTTTTTATGTCTGCATTTAAACCATTCCATAATTTAGCACCGGGTAAATATGCTACGATAGAATTTGGTGTGCAAGTACAGTGACATTCGTGTTTTAAAAAAGAATTCGGACCTGTGCCTTTAAACTATATTATATGTATATTATAACCCAGTGAATATCTTTCTTATTACGATGGGCAAAGAAAAGGAGAGTGTACCCACCTCCTTAGATCGAGTTATCCATTAAATGACTCATTTTAAACTACTAGTATCATATTCATGTAGTTACAACCCGTGCACTGATCATATTCCGTTTATGCTCTCCATTTTTATGTCTCTTCTTGTATTAGACGTCACTAAAATAGAAACACCATGGAAAAAAATAACAGCGTTTATTTGATGTACGGGAACATTTCTAAAATGACAAAGATATTTGAAGCGGAAGTTAAAAACGCAGTATAGTTTCGGTGTGATCTCGAATATGATGCTAATATTGTAAATAATGAGAAGGCTGCACGAGAAATTTGAAATGGATCTCTGAAATCCTGTCACTCCTGTTCTTGGGCGATCTCTTCTGTAAAGACGAACATGTCCTGGAGCCATAGCCATCACGTCCTTCCACAGCGGAAATGAGGGCAATTTGTTTTAAAACAATACTTTCGTAACCATTTGTGGGGTATTAAGTAACGGTTACCATGTCATTAGATGACTTTCTGGCATTTTGTTGTCGATTAGTGAACTTCCTCGTGGCTACATGCCACAGCAGCAGAGGCCAAGACTTTTTTTCGTTCTGCTAAACAAGAAACAAGTATATATACATGTACGTGGTTTACAATAGTATATGACACTACTGTACAACACATGTATAATAAGACAATGCCATAGAAACAGTAGGACAAGGCAGATTTGACAGAAGGTAAATGGCATTTAAAGACTTTGATATAATTATGTTTGTTAAATCTAAACGATAAAACACTGACATGGCCAAATGCACAAGGCAGATTTGAAAGGAAATTGCGGCAAATTTGAGATGGTATGTACTCACGAATCATAGCCAACGCAGTAATGATACCAGGTGTGCGCCAAAGGTGAGCGTATTCTACCATTAGTTGCTGCATTGGAAACCAAAATGTTTTTTATTTGTAAATAGAAATAGGCCTAATCAAAACAAAATTTTAAATCGTTTTATTATTTTGAAATTTAAAATTAAAACAAATTAATTTAGGATTACAGTCTGAAAATAGCAATAGTATCGTCTTCTCATTCTTCGTCAGTCAAATCATCATACCAGTTATTCAGACAAAAGAGGCGGTGTTCAGTAGTTCATTAGTTCACTAACTGTTCCATGCAGTTTTGTGGCGAATGTATTATATAATACCAATCTATTTAAATGATTATTACAATCTGATTCAATAAAAAGATGTTTTACTGCATCTTTATGTAAAGCATCTTTGCAATTTCAACAACGTAATATTTTAGTCGTATACTACTAGATGAACCACCGTGTATCCTGCTCGTAGACGACAGCGAGATCGCTAGTACACGTCCGGGTGAAATAGTGTGCTGCACCTTTGGGCCTATCACCCACTATCAAATGTTGATATTAAACTGAACGTCGTTACTAAACGTACGTCTTGGCGACAAGGCCAGAACCTCCTGTAAACAATGACGAGAAGCTACCGGCTCCGGCCTGTCTCAAAGCGATTGTATTTCCGCTTAAGCCTTTGTACGATCCCGAAACAGTTGTCGCCCCAGCAGTATTTCTTGTAAGAGTATCTATTTGCCGATATTTGCCGTAATGAAAGGAAGGTTTTTTCTATATTTATTCTCTGGGATTGTAAGTGCCACTATCGAGACTATACCAACAGTGGGCCGTTGACACGGACACCTCGTGGCAGAACTAAATCCCATGTCCTCCCTCCGTGGCACTTTGTAATCAAGAAAAATCCAGAGTTTAGTCGTCATTCTTTGAGCCAACAACTGAGATTAAAAGGTGTTCAGATTGTCAAATGTGAAATCAATCTTTATTGTGGATTTGACTTGCTTGGGCTGGTGGCTGAGCTGAATCAATTATCACCACCCGAAAATAGTTATAACATATAGAAGATTGGCATTCAATTCAGGGTGGGAAATGTAGGATAAAATGTTGAGAAGCAGACGTTATTTTGATTTTTTTTTGGTCCGTATTGCCGTCAGTGTTCGTCTTAGTGTGCGTAGGGGGATTAAAGTTAAACCCAAATCGAGTATATATCATTTGAACGCGAATCTACAGATAATGACAACATGAAAATGATCAACTACTTTGGCACCAATGTAATCTAAACAAGACCACCGCATTGTGCAAAGAAACACAACCCACGTCGGCGATGGGGCCAGGACAAAACAACAGACAAAATCCGCGCCGTGTACTGAACCGTTTTGAAAATTTTTATTTCACGTTATACATGTGATGTATGTATTTTAGAACAAATGAGCATTAATTATAATATAAATCATGAAACAACTTCAAGCCATGGATATCCAAAATCACCAATAAAACAATTTCTTTATCCTAGTATGATCACACGAGTTTAACTACATGTGTACTTTTAACATTATAACTGTGCCACAGATTGCAGGAGAGATCGAGATGCAGAATGATGCTACAATGACATCTGTTGCGGATGATAGTAATACAATAGAAAACCACATAAATTCAGATTTGAAAACCGTAACAAAACCAAATCTATGCATTTAGGTACTCACAGTAAGTTGAGTACATTAAATGAATCTAATGTAGGCTTAAATGTCTATATTGATGGGAACTATTCAAAATCAGAAAGAAAAAGATCTAGGTGTGTGTGCATTGACTCATCACGTTCTTGGCATGATCCGTTTTGCATTTTACCATTCAGAGTCAAAGTTCCAAGTTTGAAGACGAGTGCCACCGTTCATACGCATCTAATGCTATTTTTAACATCAACCGACGATTTCTACCCGATCGTCAAATAAAATGATTGATAATACAAAAAAGAATTGAGTATCGCTTATCAATAATGCATAATTTAACATCACCATCTTTGCAATCTATTTTTGTAGAAACTACATCTGTCACTCAACCCAATCTGAGATCTTTCCAAAATAACCCACTGATAATCTTCTCCAAAAACTGAATTGTTTGAAAAGAGTTTTTCTTAACATGGAGCTAAATACATTGTAATATGGAATAGTTTAATAAATGCAGATGTGAAAAAGGCACAGTGGTTTATGATATTCAAGAAAAGATGCTTAAGTTTTTTGGCATCGCATGTACATAAATAAGAAACAAACAAACTATCTGCCCATGCATACCTTCACCTTTCACACATGATAATACCACTGTGATTCATGGACGTGTTCATCAAACGTTTAATTGTTTGGTCCCAAAGGCCCTCTGAATTACATTTGATTATGGTTGTCTGATACATTATGTGGGTTGTTTTGTAGCTAGTAATGCATCATCCTTAACATTGATTTGATAGGTTAGTATGAATACAAAATATCAGATAACTTAAGAATACGTTATGCACATCGTTTTCGTTCATCACTATTGAAGTCGTCTGCATGCAAAGTGATGAATAATAATTACGGCAGAACAAAAACATTTCACGAATTTGCTATATTTGTCCTCAGGTTTGTCTGCATATGGATATTTGTTTTGATGCTTACTTTTACTCAAACTAAACGTTTGTTTACATTACAAGTAACGCTGAGTGGAGTTACATACACCTAATAGACGTCTAACAGCGCCGGAGACATCGGACACCAAGTCCGCAAGTCTTTGATAGTTCGGGTATCATGGTATTTGAAAAAAGATATATTGTTCCGTCTGTCAGTTATTGAGCAAACAAAGACACAGTGGCTACAGGTAGCTGTCAAATTCACAGAACGCTTGTTTTTATTGAGACTAGTTAACACGCGAGTGCAAACATAAAAGGAATGTTAGGCTTTCGCTGACTCTATGCGACAAGATACGTTCTCAAAAGAAAAACAGACATCGTTAAAATTGATGGCAACATCAAAGCCTAATATTCGGATAATGCCGGGTATGTTTTCCGTGTATGGTGTCATTTGAGCCAGTAAAGACGTGGACACCACGTCGTGGACTATGCCATTTAGAAACAAATTTGGCTGCAATATTATTTATCGATTCAAAACTCCTTCATATTGCTACGTCATTTGCAAGCAATTTAGGCAATCTGTTTGATAAACAGAAAGTTTCCGTTCATAAATGATCGAAAATTGGATCAATTTAGGCAAGAAGCGTCTGTGTGTTTTTCTACAATTTACGATGTTCTGTTGTATTATTTTCAGATTAATACCAAAAACAAAGGATCTAATTTTGTTTGATTCTTCAAAAGACAATGATTGGAGTTAGCGTTTGATCAAAAGACGCGATTACAAACAGATCATATTTTCTCTCATTTTGGGAAAGAAAAACAAAGATTTAACCAAGATCAGACAGACAGAAGATAGTCGTTAACATCTTAGATCCTACACTTGCTTTCATCCCGGAGTCCAAATGGCTCTGATTGTTCAATTTCTGGCGATGAAGCTTACACTGTTAGTAATGGTCAAGCTACTGTCGTAGGTCAGATGGTCAAGTCATAAATGTGGTTGGATTTTCTTGTCTGGGATTGTTTTGGGTTTTTTTGTCTGGGATTGTCAATACGATTTCAGAAGATTAAGAAAAAACGTTGTAACTTTATACAGACGCCATACTAAGGGGGAGATAATTAAAATCACCACGCCTGAACGTAAAAACAATTTTTGGGGTCCGAAACGAGTTTTAACCACTTGGCGACAAACAGAAGATAGTTTTATTAGAAGCATAATTATAGTTAAAACAGTAATATGCAGGATAAGCATGAAAACGTAATTTTTATAATTATATAAAAATAGCTTTTATGTGTTTTGTATTTGCATAGTTATGTTATCCTAAAACGTTTGGAATGGTGCGTATTTGCTGATGCATATTAAATTACATGTATATGAATAATACATATTGGTAGACAACACAAAATTAGTTCAAATGTTACTGCATGATATAATAAATTCGCTCTGCAGACAAACAAGTCCTTAGTGATTTGTAAACTAGAAACTAATTTACATTATTTTCACATATTCTCATTTGTCCTCAGATTCCAACGAGAGCTTCAAGACAAGCCATACTCGTCCTTGCTGGTTCTAATACACAACTAACCGCATGCTTTTTTTAAGAGGATATAGATAATGAATAGTTTGACAACTGTATAGGAAGTGGAAATAAAAATAGTTTGCTAATGGAATTCAAACCATTCCTTTCGACCATGACAATATGTTTCTTTCAATGTAATAATGCATAAGTAGATATCTACGATATACAGTCAAACCTGTCTTAAGCGGTCACCCAATGGAGTAACAAAAAGTGGCCTCTTAAGACAGGTAGCTGCTTAATACACGTCGTAATGCAATAAAATTGCTGAATAATTTTGGTAGAATAATTATTATAGTGATCATTTAAGACTGTAGTTGTCTCATATTTAACTATATTTTTTATTGAATTTATTGACAAATAACTTTGTTTTGTCTTTTTGTACTTTTAATTTTTTTTGCCTGTTAAATGGAGTCTATTACTGGTTTTAGCACCAAATTATCAGCTTCGCTATTCCTCAAAATAAGAAAAGACTTCAAAACGCCCAGAAACATATTCATGGCGATATATTCATAACAGACAATACACAATTTTACATAATATTATAAAGACAAACTACGTAATCATATTTGATGTTGTTCATATTTTTTAACCAATACAAAAATGGTTTTCTTTTTTTCTTCTTTTGTTGATATAATGGCAGATGCATAACAGAGGCTGGCTATTGCTTTTCCGGCAAATCCCGTGACAGATTTCATTTCAAGTGGAATTGTAGTTGCACAACGGCGATCACCAATACAATTCACAAGCTGTGACCAGTTGTACCTGGCTCAGTCATTATTCAGCATGAAATGTTTTCTCTTCATCTAAAATAGACACCTTTCATCGGAGTTCCCTGGACGATTGAATGACAAAATACACGCGGATACGAGCGTCGATACAGACGGGGAGAGGCAACCATCCCGTTAATTAGTCCCCGCGGGAGGAAAGCAGACCTCAAGTTATCGGCGTATCTCTGTAACACGGGTTACCGACCACCTTTCTTTGTCGACACCGGACACCTGAGTGAAACAGTCTTGCCAAACTGACTCCCGAAATAGGCCGTAAATGCAGTCAGGGGGTGAAAGACACTCAAGGAAATTGTTTTTGTATCGACCTGGGGAGCAGATAACCACGCTGCCTGCTACCAACCATGGCTTCGATCACAGTTTGGGGCGCAAGAGCGAATTCGATAGGTGGAATAATTTGATTTTTCTTGTTTCGAGTCAGCTAGAGTTAATATCTCGAGGAAATGGAGGCATTTTACTCAATAGAGTACTTTTTGAATTAGAGTGATTTCCTGGCTACGAGCCTGTATCGTTTTGCATCCCCGCACATTTGATGAGGTTTCGCCATTGTGACTTAGCTGAGATTGGGGTATTAAGCATATCTACTTGCCCACTTGGAAACATAAAACATTATTGCTTTGGGCGTAGTATTAACTTAGTTAATAGCGTATGAAGGTTTAGGAAGCCGCCGTTATTTACTTGGAGACATTGAATCAACACATTTAACAGCCACGCGTGCGAATACATAGATCTACCTAGACTGTGTGTTAAATTTTAATATAGACAAGAAATGAGCCCATAAAATAACAGGATTCGAGGATGATTATCAAATCAAACTTAAATGCAATAGTTAATATAACCATTATTTTGTTATTGTCTAAGACATCGCCAATTATTACCCATATTGGTAGAAACAGAAGGCAATATTTTGCCATCTCTCATCGGATTCAGGAAAGGATATACATGTAGTACATCAGATAATGTATTTGCTCTCAGTATCCTTATAATTACAATGTATATAGAATATATATGATCTTCAAAAGAACCAAATCTAATGCTTTATTGACGTTAAAAGGGCCTTTAGGGATTGTTCATTATTATGCCGATTTTAAGCAACAGGTCTTCTTGCTCAGAAGTCGTCTCATTAAGGTTATACCGTTCATGGACTGGTGAAAACTCTCAAAAAGTTCTATAGTAGACATTCAGATGTTACTTTACAATATGATGCAGCTGTGATGCAATACCTTACGTTGACCTGTTTAACGCATTTTTATCGTTTTGATAAAGACTGGTAATACAATCTGGCTGTGCTTAAAACGGGTGGCACCGGTCGACCAGAATACGCTCGCCTTTCGCGAACACCTCATATCACGGAGTATACATGCCATCTCGACTTGTGCAGAGATAGGCATTTTGTCAGTGTTTTGTATTTTAAATTTGCCCCTGTTTGAAGAGATGTCTTATTGCAAAAAGTATTTAAAAAACGATATACACGTACATCATGGTAAATGCTTTAGAATTATATACAATATGTATGATGCATTGAAATCATGTGCATCTATTAACGATAACACAAAATTCTCGAGTGCTTTATGTGTAATATCGAAGTACGACAGACGGACAATTTCTTACATATATTATTTCATATTTAACCCAATAATTTAAACAATAGTATATTTACTAAAATGAGGTTACTAGCTTACAAATATGCGAGGAGCATAATTATACTACACATGCAGTCTGGGAGTATAGTTATTTTTATTGTTTTATTATAATTATGCTGTTAGCATTGTAATTATAGTCGATGACGTAGATTGCCTCCACCGAGCACCCGATGTTTTTTGCTTTACACTGTAATGAACAGAAGCTTTGTATACGGTAAATACTTCGAACAGTAAAGCTATTATAGTTTGTAAACTAAACAAAACCAGGCTATCCTTATTTGGTATTGTATGACGAAGCTATTGGAATTATTGATAGCTATATACATATCTGGGTATTAAATTTACTTGTAATGGTAGATTTTATACAGCATTGTATACAGCATAAGAAACCGTTAATAGAACAAATTACTAAAGCTATATATGGAGTATATTAGTATATATAGATAGGAAAGCAAGACAATATCATTTATACCTTTATTTGATATATACAATTGAAATTATTTGATAGTCTTGTGTTACCGATATTGTTGTATTGTTGTGAGGTATGGGGTTTGGAAAATGTACAAGTTCATTTATCATTTGTAAACGAATTCTTTGTGTAAAAATATTACACCAAATGTTATGACATAATTATGGATTTCTGGTAAAATATAGCTACTGGAAACGAAACATCCGATTGTAAAAAGATGACGAAATGTCCGACATTATATACAAGCTTTTCTTTTGTTTGTATGAAAATAATATATTTAAATCTAGATGGTGCGTGTGTAAAGTGAGCATTATTTCAGACCAGCCTTGCGTTCAATAGGGCGAGCGTTCTGCTACCGAGACAAAACGTTTTATCATCGTGTTTACATCTAACATTAAATGAATGTGATATGATAGTACACGATCGGTACCAGTCAAATTGTTAGCGAACGCTCGCCTATTAATAAACGCAGGGCTGATGCGGGGCATTGCTCAGTGCAAAGGCGTCTGCCTGAGGTTCGATGGGTCGAAGGATTGATCCTCCACAGTGGACCCGTTAGGTTCTTTCTCGTTCCAACCAGTAATCCACAACGGGTCTATTAAACCATTGTAATATCAATTTGAACAGAATAATATCAATTTGAACAACTTATTTAGCACATAAACACTAGCCAAAAGGTATTATTTATAGATTATTTAAAGATGAAAAACTATATTTTCGCGAAATGCGATCTACGCCTTGACCCACCATAAGGAATCCATCAAATTCGTTTACATTTGAGTATTATTATTACATAACCATAATTGCTTTAAAAAAATCGTCACTTATTAAATATCCTTCATATTCTAGTATTTTGTGTTGTAGGCCTAAATCCAAAATCAATACAATTATACCAACTTGAAAATATTATTTCTAGAGAAGAAAAGAAAATTAAGCTGGATAATATTGACCTGTGATAAAATTGTAATGAAGAAAAACATTATTTTCACTTTAAAAGAAGAGATAAAAGTAGAAATATTAATTTTCCATATAAAAGTACCGGTGCCATTTCTACACCACGAAAAATAATTGTCGATTAGGCCTTTTAAATATAGTCGTATCAGGGCGGGGCGGGCTGGTAAGGGCTGAGGCGAAACTTCAGGAATGTTTGCAGATAGTTCACTCAAAAGATGAAACTCTAAGTGGGAGTTATGTATCATTCGTTGTCCTCCCATGTCATTTCTGAATGGCCGGGGTGTAAATAAATTCTGTTCTGTTCTGAGGACCCCCGCTATATAGATATTTTAAATTGTGCTCAGCAGGGGAGTTGGGTTTAGTCCATTAGCACCGCCATGTACCCCTTAATCTGCGCCTGTGCAACATGCTAATACGACCGGTTATTGCTGACAAATACTATCATTTCTGAGTGTTTCGAAATATACACCGTGTTTCGAAACTGTGTACACTTCATGGTCTGTTTATTCGTGGAAACTATTGCAAACATGCAATTCAGCCATTATTTTTGTTTACGGTTCAAATTAAGATGACGCATTAGGCTGGGGTTGGATTGGCCAGTATAATTAATCACCAAGTGGATTAGGGACCGTCACGTAGTTAAGAGCGATATTTTCAATCCGTCTGTCAAAGGCCATTGTTTCCTCCACCAAAAGAACATTTCTCGTGTCTAAAATATTAGTGCTCGTATATCATTGGTCTGGCCCATATACGTGTCAACTATTTCCTCCAAATGAGCGCTACTCAAATGGCAAGCTATAGAGTTACAACAAATGATGGCTTAACCCACGCAACTAAAACGGGCAGTTGATTGAGCTTCAATTTACCTCCTCGTTAAATACATTTTTACGTTGGTGATCTGTCCATGAAATGTATTATCTGCCCATGTGCAATATTGACTATTATTTATTATAATATTTAAAAGCTGGTTGTTTCATTTATGAACTTTCTCGCCTTGAGTAGTCTTTTGCATTGGGTTCCGGTCATTGATGCCATGGCAGACCGTACACAAGGCTGGCTGGAGCCTAAATCTTCAATGGACACAAAAACGTCTTGCATATACTCATTTCGATTGTCAATGTTTTGTCGTTTAGATTCCTTCACAAATTCAACAAAACAATCAATGACGAATAAAATTAGTCTCAGAATTAACCAAATGAATAGCAGAAGCACCATTTTCTCAGAAATGTAATAACAAAAACCTTGAGACTTTCGTACTATAATTAAAAGCTATTATTATATATTAATGTATATCTGCCCACCAATAATTTTTCTTTCAAAGAAAAGAAAAGACGTAGGATCCTATGTATTGCAACAGAAGATGTCGAAACTATAGCTCAGTTTGCCAATATTTCTTTGTGAAAATCATAAAGTCGATTTGACTTGTTGACATTGCTTGGGAAATATTGGATTCGTAACGAATGATGGAAATACAAGGAGCATATTTTGTGATGAATACTACTTAGATATTAACTTGAAACTTGCCGTTCATGGCACAACGACCATGATTCAATAATCTCAGCCATTCATTGTTCCATATTGACAACAAATTCATGACTTTTTGACCAAATCGTCTTCTGCGTTAGTTCATATTTCACGTGCACATGATGGAACTGCACGCGCGCTGCAAGTTATTGAATGTAACAAAGTATTCACTGACAATAGGAAATAACTAAAAATGTCAATTTTCCACTACCCCCACTTTGAACCGACATCTCAAATCAACGGGAGATGTAAATTATACCAGTGAACGGGATTAAATGGTCAAACAAATAGTATGAAGCCATGAAATAACAACGTGTCGATATAATGTGAAGTGGTGTTACGTGGTTTGTATTGTAGAAGATCGATGCTTAGTGAACAGCATGGATTGCTTCCATTTAATTCACATCCATACATTACCATTATCTTACTGTTTAACAGTTACATACATTACCATTATCTTACTGTTACATACATTACCATTATCTTACTGTTTACCAGTTACATACATTACCATTATCTTACTGTTTAACAGTTACATACATTACCATTATCTTACTGTTTAACAGTTACATACATTACCATTATCTTACTGTTTAACAGTTACAT
>JAULBR010115591.1:0-19544 GCA_032355825.1 Melanodrymia aurantiaca
GATGGATGGATGGATGGATGGATGGATGGATGGATGGATGGATGGATGGATGGATGGATGGATGGATGGACGGATGGGGGACGGACGGGTGGAGCAATTAATGGATAAGTCGTTCGATTAATTGATGGATGAAGGAAATGTAGGGCATGAAGCAAGGACCTGCAGTGCAAACTACAGACGTTGTATTTAATAGAGATGATGGATGAGGCGGCCTATAGTGTTTTTGTTTGTGTCTTCTGTGTTTTGAAAATATATTTTCATTCGTCAATATGGAAACAAGGTGATGTGTGCGCGTGTGCCAGACATTCAATAAACATGCACAAGTATTACTGCATTTTATAGGAAGAATACAAACGTGCAATCAATATGATTATGATTGACACGTTCAAAGAAATCAAATGCTCGCTTGGAAACAAGTGGTTGAAAGCAATAGGGGAAAAAATCACGATTGATCGTAAAGAAAATCGATTTTCTCGCCACAAAACTTTGATGTGTATGTTTTAAATAACAAAGGGAGGGTCAAGGGCGCGTGTTAGGACATGCTTTGCACTGGCATGTTTGATATCCATCGTCGGCATAAAACACATCACTTAATGCACATTCTATCGATATGCTCTCCAAAGGGCCTTAGGTGTTGGTTTTGCAGTAAATTCAAAGGCAATATTATTTTTATATGACTTGAATTAGAAATTGCGTACATTTTAGTAAAGATATTATTCACGTAGTATATATAAGTTCTAGCTTAGTATATATTTTCCAAGATTGACAGGGCATACGACGGGTGCCACCAGTTTGCAAGAATACATTAATTTTCGTGAACGCTCGGTATGTGATCACTGCTTTCGACTCAAGTGTAGAGTGAATGCAAACTTGACTTTGTCATAATGTCCTTTCGATTCTGTCATGTGCGCGGTGTCGAATTATTTTTGCTATATTCCTTCCTTTTCTTATTCCTTTTCTTATTCCTTTTCTTATTCCTTTTCGTATTCCTTTTCTTATTCCTTTTATCCTTTTCTTATTCCTTTTCTTATTCCTTTTCTTATTCCTTTTCTTATTCCTTTTCTTATTCCTTTTCTTCTTCCCGTGGCTGTCTCAAGTTGGATTGTTTCATACTTTTTATCAATAAACCCCATAATCTTTTGCGGTGATTAAAACAAGATGGAAATCGTATGGAAACGCAATAAAGAATTAGAAGGAAAGTTCAGCTCTTCGTGTCAGCTCCTGGTTACACACATGTATTTTTTGTGTGTGCATACATTTACAAATTAATTTGTTCCTGTTAATTATACTAACTATTTTTTGTGAGAGTGATTTATTTGCAGTTGTATACATACCACAAATACATATTAAAATAGCAAAATATAGCAATTACATCTATGAGACTGTAACTTTAAAAGAAACAAAACGAAAAAGTCACGTACCATGGCTGTAAATGAATATAAACAATTCACTGTAAGATACTACTAAACACGATTAATTTTAATTTAATTTAATCACCCATCAAACTTTTAGATTTAGAAATGTGAAACTCACATAGATACGAACTTGTTTCAATAGCATTAAAAGAAAAACAAAAAGAAACGAAAAAGTCACATGTCATTGGCAGTTGTAAACGAATACAAACGACTCACTCGGACGTCAAGAAGAAAACATTCATTAAAAACCTGTAGATGTATGTTTCCACACGTGGAAAGTGAACGATTACCGTCACTGTAATTTTGCGCAAGATCGTTTAAATCAGCGCAGGTTGGGAGGAGAAACTCTCTCTCTGTCTCTCTGTCTGTTGCACGTCTGGACGATGCGTATTTTTCACGGCCGGACTGGAACGAACCTAGATCCCGGCGATCTGTTAGCGCAAAGCGGCTGTTCTTGTCTTTGGCATGAGAAGAAGACTGGCCAATCTATCATACCTGGTATGATTCTCAAACAAACGTGCAAATATGGCAGTTATGAAGTGCCGGGCCCTAATGTCGCCTCGTTTTTCTCTTTCTCAGAGGAAGAAACGAGTCCTAACAGCGCCACCGCTAGCGAGGCAGGCAGTCCGGGACACAACTCAAACAGTCTCCTTAAAAAACATAGCAGAAAACGAGGTAGGTTTGTTTGTTTGTTCATTTATTAAGCATGTACAGTGTTCAATTCGTTTGTTTACCGTAGATCACCGCAATTAGTATGCTATTATAACCAAACGGGAAGATATCAGATTCTGGTACCGATAAAGGATACCAAAAACATGTTACTTTTATATACAATAATTATAACTATTGACACACAATAGTCGATGTATGTTATCATGATGGGGTGTCGTTAAACATACATTTCATTCATTCACATTATATACATCTATCACATACGTTACAGAATGTATATATTATATATTACACAATGTATAATTATATTGCATAACTATTATACTATAACATCTGTTTCCAGTTAAATACAATTATTTGTTCTTAACTATGTTATCTGGTTTATTTGTACTATTACGGTAGTAGTTACTGCAGTTTGTTAACACTTTATTTGAAAAAGTAGAAATAAGTCCAAACTGCTATTTAGAAAATATACACATCCTAAATAATACGAACACAATGAATAACACAGCTTCTTTAAACTAAAGTTACCAATTTAATTATACTCAGATCACTGTGTTTTGTCGTTGTATAGTTGTAACATGATCGTGTTGGTTGTGTTTTAAAGGCACATTCCCGAATTTTAAGACGGATGCTACCTAATAACACTTGTAAAGTAATCTAACAGAGAAGTTTCATTTATTAAAGTTAACCTTGAGTACCGTATACTATTAAGTACACCTTAATTGTATGTATGATCACCAGAAGTTGTCTTACGTTGTTCCTCATGTGCACTATAATTATAATATAATTATTTATAATTATTTTCTCTGAGATTAAAAGATAATTCGTACGCAAATGTTCTTAGATTCCTTCCTATACAAACATATTAACGCATCTTGTAATTTGTTCCTGAATGCATTAATGTTATTGCCCGCAAGCTTTGTCTTAAAGCCGCTGATTCCAGTTTAAGGATGCCACAATATATCACATCTCAGAGCGTTAACAGTAGAACAATTATGAAACAATATCTCCATACGAGAGTCCGGAAGATTTTGTGACAAGTATAAACACATACATAACCTATACTGCTTAAATGGTGATGACACCATTTGTTCGCGAAAGACGATCATATCCTTCCCCACCGGTGGCTTTCGTATACTAGTATATTAAACTCAAAACAGTGGCTAATACAAGCATTTATATGACCTGAATCACACTGGATAGTAAGATATTGATATTCTAAACAAGATTTTTTTTTTTTAATAATTAAAAAAGGCTCCATTACCAGGAATCGTGTTAGAATAGCATTAGGTGCACCATTTCTGTGCCATTCTTAAATAAACTGGAATCAGTTACTTTAATAAATTCGTGCACCACAACTTGTAATAGGGTTGTGTTTTTTAGTGCGTACATATGCTTATAAATACATTGCCCATGATATTAATAAGAAATGTCTTAATTTCGCCCGCAAATTAACATATAGATAAATACGTATGCGAATATTTTGTTTGCTTGTGAGTTTAGCACATATATATATATGTATACATATTGTAGATTATTATAGATTTTTACTTTCCTGGAAGATTAACATACATTATCATACTTGCCCGCTACATTAAAATATATTATAGTAATTTGTTCATGAGTAACCATAGATTACTACTTGAATATGAGATTACATTTTTTCATTAGCGACAATATATTTTACTTGCCAGAGAGATTAACATAGATTATCGTAACTTGTTGATGATCTATAACCTATTTTTTCTAGCCTGGGATATTATTGTAATTTGTTCATGAAAGACTATATAATTTTACTTTCTCTACGATATTAGCGAGACTTGTAATTTGTTCGTGAATGGCTATATATTTCTAAATACGTTTGAGATATTAACACGGCTTGTATTTCGTTCATGAATGGCTATTATGTATTTCTATATACGTTTGAGATATTAACACGGATTACCGTAATTTCCGTTAAAGAATCAGAGATGTCCATTTAACCGAGAATTACACAAAATAGCGACATTAATATTGTACGTAAATATAATTTTTATTGCCGAGAACATTGCCTGTGGTATACTGACACAGATGATCGCCGGCTGATTAACGTGTTGTTGTTTCCTCTGTAACACATTTTATTTGTCATGCAGACAACCTACTGAAAAAGAATAACATAATAAAAGTTTATTGTCGCTAGAGTGGCTACATCAAGCATTGTACATGTGTAGCTTGCTTTAAACACTCGTTAGTGCTCATGTTATCATTTTAAATGAAAAAGAAACCAGATTTTAATATAATATTATAAACACACTAATTTGTTTTTTGTCTTCAACAAAATTTTAATTTGTTTTAGGAATGTTTCTTAGAGTTTTTCTTCACATATTATTTAAATTTATTTATTTCGTATGTGCTTTGTATGTTAACTATCATGTTGCTTTTTAAAACAGGAAAAAAAGTATATAGTTTCAGTACCAAAAATATACATTTGTATATAAATACTAAACAGTTTGAAATTATTTAGTAATGTGATCTTATAATATAGTCATTCGAAAATGTATAGTTTTATAATTTCTGGCATTTTCTTATGTTTTTTGCATTCCTCAGCAAAACTATTTAAATATTCTTAATTATAATAATTAGCTTGTTTAGCGCCACAACACTAACATTAATAAACGAATGTATACGAAAAGTGATTTGCTTAGTAATATCTCTCTCACGTGGCACACATACACACCACATACACACTAACCAAAACGTAATCGTCTTATATTCTAATAGGGTTTTTCTTTCTTTCTTAATTGTGTGCATTAACTTGCATGGACGTATTAGGCCCGGTCACGGTGCAGTTTGCCGTATACCTGAACATAGAACGTTATCCTCATATACAAGCCAGATTATATCAGTATTATTAAATACAATAACAATCGCATTACACACGAGATAAATACTTTTGTATTCACTCGTTACGGTTGGGCTTTTTTTTACTCGATAAACGACCTGACGACTTATAATGGTATCTTGGTTGTTTTACTCGATAAACGACCTGACGACTTATAATGGTATCTTGGTTGTTTTATGTACATTTATTTAGTTGTGTGGGTTTTTTTTTAAACAAAAAGAGCTGTCCACAAATAACAAAATTGAATACCTTTACTACAAAAGTATACAGGATGTATATTTTTAGTTCTAATATTCTTGACAAATCAAAACAATATAATCTGTCCAAGAAGTTAAAATAAAAAAAAAATAAAAACTAAAAACTAAACAATTTTCCCCCCGCTCTAATTGAAGAGATAACCCTCGCTGTAAAACAGTATGAGTATGGTGAAGATATTGACTTTTATATCGTGACAGCAGCATTGCTATTTTCACTGTAACATACCATTTCATCTATGGATAATGAAAATGATTAACTGCCGTACTAGATATCAAACGCGACATTTGGTGGTGTTTATCTAAGTTTAACATTCGTGTTTAGTGAACATTTTGATCATTTTCTCGCTTTTAGAATTTGGTTTGGCACATCACGGAAAAAATTAACTTATATGCATAAGAAACTGTATTTTTATAATTACTAATAGTATGTATGCATTTCTCCAGAGTGGTTATATAAACAGTGTAAATACAATAACACGCAGTCAATTATTAATAAATGTATTTTATTTGATACATATGATATGTGGGGAGATAAGTATAGCTGGGTCATATTATATTGAGGTGGTATATACTGTCTAGTTGTTTAAACGCTGCAGTGCCTCTAAATGACATTAATTATGTATGTTAACAAACTGTTGAGATATCATTAACATACATAATTATTCTTTAGACCACACGTCATCAATTACCGTAATGGTATGTCTGACACCTAAGTAAAATAGCTAATGATGAATAACGGGCTGAGGAGTGGTTACACACACATTGTGTCTTCTCCACATGTAACAATTAACATAAATTATGCACGACCACCAATAGCCGATGATTGATAATGTGTTACGGTGTTGCACATACAATACTTGTCTTAATCCCGCGGATTCATATACAATGACAATTTCTGTAATCGGAGAGAGAGGAAGGTATACCTCAGTTCAAGAGCGTCCGCTTGAGATACGAGAGATCGAAGGATCGATCCTCATCAGTAGATCAGTTTCAAACAGTGTTCCACGACTGTTTCAATAAAGGCCCTGGTGTGTGCTAATCTTGTCTATGTGAAATTGCACACAACATAAACATTGCTAAATTGGTTCTCTTGGCAGAGGTTTCTTCTGAGACCAACAGTCGACAGAACCATGCATGTTGTTATACATCCAATCGCCGCTGTTGGTTATTAATCAATGTGCTCCAGTGGTGTCGTTAAACAAACCCATCTTTAGCTGTAATCGGACTTTAATTTATTTCCGACAATTCCTATATTTTCGTTAATTTCCGTTAATGTCTTCAAAGAGTTCGTACAATAGATTGTTGGGTGTCGCGGTTAATGTCACACGTTGCCACCCAGTACTTGTAACAGTTTTAATGAAATGCCTTCAAGTCATGATTCATCTCAAATTATCCTATTCTGTAAAGGAAAGAGATGTTAACTCCTCGGATGTCGGATTGATCTGTTAATCGACCAAAGAGATTTAATTTCATCGGTTCTCTGCCACTTACAGTTCTATTTGTTTAATTACTATTATTATCTACGCATACAGATCTTAGAATAATTTGCAACAAAGCTGTTGGATGACTCTTCTGTTAGATGTAGAACAAACTACAGTCAAACCTGCTTGAGCGGCAACCTGTATTAAGTAGCCACCTGTATTCAAGGGTCACCATAATATTCTCCCAAATCATCCCTTTTAGTGCATTATGAACTATATTAAGCAGCCACCTGTTTTAAGAGGCCACTTTTTGCTACTCCCTTAGGTGGCTGCTTAAGGCAGGTTTCACTGTAGTTACAGTTAGATTTCATTGGTGGTTTTTTCCATTCGGAACCTTCAGGGGTGAAACTAAACTGAACCTAAAATTAATAAGAAAACAATTAACAATGCCAAACGAATAACTGCAAATGGATATTACGTCACAGTCGAGATGACGTGTACTTATGGATCACAATGCGTGATAGAGAAAGCTTAGCGTATGTTGCCCCAATGGTGGCATCTGTTTTACGAACAGCTATTTTGTTTTTGTCTGGTGTTTTCATCGAAATATTCCATTGCACCAGGCATCATATTTACGTCATATCGTATCGTAAACATCTGACTATAGATGTAAATGTTCACACAATGTTGAAGGAGCCTATAACAACATATCGAAACAATCTTTGTTTTCCCTTAAACATATAATCATAATTATATACGACTTAAAGACATGGCATACTAAGTTAACCAACCATACATGCGAAAAAAGTCCGCAATGATAAACGTAATTAAACATGAACAATTCCAAGCTCCTTGTGACTCGTTCCTATTGTATAATACAGAGAATAATTAACTAAATATCCATTACAAGTTACATTTTACATGTAATCTTTATTTAGTAAGGAATTTGCTACTTCTCAGTTTGGGAGGAAAAATACTCTTTTTTTCATATCAAAGGTTTCTGTGAGTCTGTTAACAAACCTGAATTCAGTAACAAATAAAAACAAACAAGTTTGCTGTAAGTGAAAATGGACATATAAAATTTCAGCCTCATTACCCATGTTTTGGTTTTATGTATTCTTTCCTGCAAGATGTTAAATGCTGTTTCAACAAACTTGATCCGACATTTATTTGTAAACCAAATACTAGGGATACAGGATCTGGGATAAAGCCACGACATATGGGGTATGTGTACACATCAAAGAATGTATTTAATAAAACACGTGTTATGGGAGAGAAAACCATTTCTGTGACAAAACAACATTCCGCCGAAACAACAACTAATGCACGATTAAGTAACACTGAACGATCTGTAACTTCTGCCAGGGAGTGTAAACTTTTACCACAAACTCCGACTGGGTATTTGTTTTGTGCGTTTAAACCCTGGTGTGATGGAATTGTGTTGTTTCTCAGTGACAAGCAGACACGATACAATTGGCATATGGTTTACCAATGCAGAACTGGTTCACATAGAGAAGGGGAAAAAACCGTTCGACTGAATTTAAAGATAGTGTTGGTTAGTTTAACGGTTTCACTGGAGAACATTGATTAACAATCATCAGCTACTGAGTGTCAAACACATGGTTATTTCGACACATTATCTCAGAAGGAGCTGTCAATGCATAGGCTACTCTTGTTTGATTAACAACAAGGACTATTTTTCTTACACCCAGTAGGGCAGTCGCCCATGAGCGATTTTTGCGTCCCTTATCATAATGCGCCTCTCACAATGTGGGAGACGTGCTTTGGGAGTTCATGACGTCTGAACAACGAATCTGCTGATTGTCGTATGCAGTGGCGATCTCTATATTGCGCTCGGCAGGATCTCTACACCTGACACGTGTCCTTTACACTAGAAGAGTGAAAATCAGGTCACGTTGACTGTATTCCTATCTGAATAATTTGCATTTTAATAATTAAACAAATATGTTCTATAGACTTTCTCTTTGACCATGTGGCTGAGACATGCTCACTGATGTATACGATATATAGAAAATGAACTTACTGTTGCAAATTCACTCCATTCACTATACGAGGCATGCAGAACAGACAGAAACTGTCTAGGAGTGATTATTAAAAAACAATGTGCTCCAGTGGACCAGGTGCCGTTCAACAATTATTATTCAACTGCATGACGTCACAATCAGAGAGGCGTCATAATCTTGACGTCACAATGGTGTCATTAAAGGAACTAACTTTATATTTCAAGGTGTTGATTTTTTTGTCATGGACAGAATTTGCTCATATTTCGTTAACGCCTTACATATGGACTCGCCCATACGGAGATACCGCTTTGCTATGTATTGACATTAATTGGACTTGTCCGGTGTCACCCATCTTAAACCCGTATAATAATCTGTATATTATGTATATATATTAAAAAGTTACCCCAAGCAAAGCAATACGTTACTATAATATATTATGATATTTGCGGTTTGCTTTTTTGTTGACTTATGTTGTTATTCTAAAGTCAATTTGATTGCTTTATCTGCGCATTTCGATTTAATACCTCACGGTTAACTGTAACTGCTTTTGTGTTTACAGTTAACATATTCTCTCCGTTTCCCATGCGCTTTTCGAGTGCCTTGTTCACGCTAGAGAAACGTTGCGGTTGTGGTCCGTATCAGACTATTCCCCCACCTTATTGTACACGTTTTGTCTTCTTTGGTCGACTGCTAAAGCTCAACATAGATTGAGAAGGTCGAGCCCATTTTTCTGACTTATCTTGTACTTTCTTTTCATATGCTCGCTTTTGTGGTTCGGATAAATAATGACGTTTTCTGTCGCCAAAGAAAAGAACATTTTTCATGTCTGAGAGGCTGTGAAAAATAATAGTGAAAACGTGGATAAAACCAATCATATCGTAAAAGCAATTTCTGTCGGTGAGAATTATTAATAAGAGGGAAATGACGGTTAGTTTTTGTTATTAATCGCAGGTTGATTAAAATTAAACTGACGTGAATCTACAGTAGAAATAGTTTACAAGTACAGGGTCATGGACTTGTATCCGCCGGTCCTCGCTTTGTAGTGGTTTGACCACCGGGCTCAAGTCTTGTGTAAGTACTGGATTATATTCCCGCTCGAGGATATATATGGGATTTTTAATCCAATCTTAGTGAGCTCTTTGCAAGTCTCAATGGGTAAGTGTACAACATTTACATCAGCTAGTGTCCCGTGCACTACCGGTTCGCAAAAGCCGTGATATGTACTGTCCTGTCTGTTGGAAAGTGCATATAAAATAGTCCTTGCTACCTATGAAATATGAGTAGCGGGTTTCTGTCTAGATAGCTGGACTGCATGGCCAAGACTTGCGTGCTTGAACCTTTATTGTTTGTACGTGAAATGCAAGGTGATTTCGACACATTGTCCTAGAAGACATCTCCTGCTCCACATAGGCTACCAGATCTTGATTAACAGCGATGTGTTATAACTGTATATTTAATACCCACTCATAACATAGAAGTCTTATAAATATATCATTAATATGCACTTTCCCTTAAACTCGTTACCGAAGTCCCCGGTCATTTTAAATGTTATTTTAGATGCTGCATCACAATATGTTATTTCCATATAGTAAAATGTTTTGTGACAAAATTATAATGTGTATTTTTTAGTATATTTTATAAATAACTGACAATTTCTTAAAAATGGGGCATTAAAAATATTACAATACTATAATTTATGTGTACACATAATATTATAGCAGCAAAAATGTACGTGAATTTGTTAACTGAGAAAACGTGTGAGTTGAAATCTCACAAAAGCATCAGGGACACGAACAGCGCTGTGCAATAAGCCACACAATGTGTTATTGCCTCCCAGATTGATGCGTTTTATTGTAAGTGTCTGTTGCCATTACTGACGAAAAATGTGCCAATGGAAAGCTTAGGCGAGCACTGTGACTGGTTTGTCAGAGCTAATGGCGGGTAATCAGTGACAGTGGCGAACAACAAGTCAATTACATGAAAATAATCCACAGATTGCAGCGAAACCAGGCTGGCCAGCCTAACCGTGATCAACGCGTCAATTCTAAACACAAATATAATCGAGATAGCAGTGGAAACCAGGCTAAACGTGACCAACGCGTCAATTCGAAACACAACGCGTCAATTCGAAACCCAAATAAAATAGAGATCGCAGTGTAAACCAGGCTAAACGTGATCAACGTGCCAATTCGAACACACAACGCGTCAATTCAAAACACAAATTTTGATTTTAAAAGCAAAATTAAAAAGTTGCTCTCTCAGACATACAACATGACGTCATTTATCGTGCTTTCACGTTGCAACGTCTTCGTTATTTGAATATTTATTTTATTTCGCTTGAGTTTCGAGATGTCGAAAAATCGATCGTCCTCAGTGGATCTGTTGGGCTATTTCCTGTTGCAGCCAGTTCATCGAAGGCCGTGGTGTGTGCCATCCTGCCTGCGGGAAGTTATCATAAAAGACCACTTGCTGTTAATCGGTAGGCTAATAGTAGCTTATGTGTAAGGCATCGTTTTCCTCTTAGACCATCCATGCGTCGATATAACCAAATGTTTGACATCCAATACCCGCTGATCATAAATCAATGTGTCTGTCCGTCTGTCTGTCTGTCTGTCTCTCAATTAAAATATAATAATTTTCTTTTGACAGATAATCATAACTAGCTGAAGTAAATTCATTACGGATATTGCCAATGAAATTGCACGGTGCTAACGTGAGCTTGTTACCAACCAGCGCACGGTTTAGCCTAATCTACGGCGCTTGTTACCACCAGAGCACGGTTGAGCCTAATCTACGGCACAAGCGCTACGTAATCGGCGGCGGTTATCGTGGCCACTAATATGAAACAAGTGCAATTACTCCTCTCTTATCTCCCCCTTAACTAGCCCCCCGCAGAGTCGGCTTTGGTTTATCCTTCTCGTTGTGCAGAGATAGGCGGGCGCTAAACTAATGATCATAATAACTGCGTGTAACTAATGTAATAAAAAAATGAAACACCCACAATACACTCGTGTGTTAATTATATGCAACTGCACCCACATAATTTTAACGGCTTCTCGTACTGTTTGTTGGTATTGTTTCTTTTTTGTTTAATAGAACACAAAGTAAAAGTATTCAATTTAATTGGTTGTCGTTAGGGAAAGTCAGGATATTTCCCCATGCTTTTTTTTTCAAATATTTAATTACCGATTGTGCTTAAAATATTACGAAATGTTGGCTAATTATTATTAATTAGGAATTGGTAACTGCTGAATTTAATTTGGAGAACGAAAGAACGAATACGATTTCTTTCTGTCCACGCTTTAAAGCAAAGTTGTGATGCTCTGGAAGCGAGTCTTTTTAACACACTTCAAGATGCCACTTAACAGTTAGTATCAAACCCACGAGACAGCCGTCATAAACTGGGGTTAGCAACACCATGTCGCGGCCATTTTGACAAATGATGACCTCTGTAGAGGTCACGATTACCCTCTCAACGGGAATGATGGACCTTTGAGATTAAAACCGTATTTATAAAACGAGCATTTGTGTGTTCTGTACCACAGATGTATCATAATTACGCATGTTCTCCTGTTCACACACGTTCAGCCTTTTTTCAAACACTTGCGAATATTTCCAACGGATTAAGGCTATGTGCTCCGTGTTGTTCTTTTCACCAAAAACTGTTTCCGAATTGCTGCTGTTGTTTTTTTTGTTTGCACGCATCTTGAGCGACGAACATTTGGGAAACACTTGGCATTGAACGCTCGTGGTCACGCTTCACAATGGACGGTGTCTGGATGTGTTGATTTAGTGAAGTGGTCTTGAAGAAAATCCCTAGCGCAAATATATTAAACAGAAACTTGACAAATTAAAATGGTCAATAAGAGAGCAAAAGCCATTCTGAACAGCCATGGCTTGACATTCCATTTGGTGGTATTAGAGGCGCGCACGCGGGCTACTAATGTCGTGGCGAGCCAGCGCGTCTGACCTACAGCGCCATTTCCTCTCCTAAAAACACGCACGTCATTCCTCGTGAGGATGAGGAAATTATACCTAATGTTCGATTGTCACCAGTGAGGTGGGGAGCCAGGAGCTCGTGGAGGGAATCGATGCATTTCTCGAATATGATGCCTCAATTTGACATATACCGGAAGCTGTTTGCTCTACCGAAGAAGCAAATGCGGAAGTAGTCTGTTTCTACTATCTGTCGCCATTGCATTTAGATTTCAGCGTTCAACCTTGAGAAAGGATCAGTCTTCGAAAAACGGATGCTCTTAATTTTCTTAGTTTTCACAAATGAAATTTAAAGAAAACACCGCTGTGAGGCGCTAATGCCGTACATTCTGCGGCTGTTACATGTAATGTCGATCCAACGAAGAAGCATTCTGATAAACGTCTTTTTCTGGAGAGCACTTACCACTCTATATATAATAATTATATATATATGACGGAATGTGTCGTAAATAAATGCCATGGCGAAATATATTTCAAATAAATCCATTTTATATTGCATTAAATGTTGAAAACTTATTGTGTTTTTTTAGTGTTCAAAATTATAAATAGATGGGTTTTTCTCAGTTTGAGGTGGATTCCACCGTGTGTATACATATGCTGCTATTATAACATGATGCAGGCTACATTTACTTATATTTGCTTGTTTTGAATATCAATATATCTATATTTCAAATGTGTTTCTGGTCATATAGATGTCTATAGCTTATTATACTGAATATTTCCTGACAGAAAAAGAAATTTAACCCTTACTATCATGTACTACTGGAATCGACAATTGGAAAAAGATTCAAATACTTTTTAACTTGAACGTGATAAACCATATATGCAGAATCAAACTGTGCCCATATTAGTAGTCGAACTACGGTATTCACCGCGAAAACGAACTTTATATCCAACCCTTTCTAAACATTAGTACATTGTATGTTTTAGGGTGATTATGTTTTTAAACCGAGGACGAAAATCGATGTCATTTAAGACGTCTTACGACGAGTTTGTATTAATTTGATTTCGCATCGATGGTGGCCAAAAGCTATTCTCACCCACGATTTGAAGAACGTGTCATTGCACAAGTCTTTGTGACAGCTTCATGCAGTAGTTGTCGCTTTTCTTTTCCTACAAATTGTGACATTTTACTGCCTTCATTAAAGATGCATCTACGCTAGATATCGGCACTTCTAATTGATTTACTGTTCTGTCTCTCAAGATGGGGATATTTGTCTCCACTCTACATCTCGAGTCTGTACAGTCATTTCCATCAAACTTATTGCAATAGATGTGCATGATAAAAGCATATCACCTTTCGGATAATTAGTGTTCCTATCATGTCGAGCAATAGTCCTTCTTTTCCAACACTTTGTTGCAAACTATTATTAGCCAAATCCAAAATTATGTAGCCAAACTGAAAAAAAAATCCTAAATTGTAAAGATAGTGTTTGTTTCTTTAAACAAAACCAATGAAGTTATTGAATACCAAGTACACGACTATTTAGACACATGGTCTCAGAAGTAACTAATCCGCCGGTTTACATAGTCTAATGTTGTGGTTTAATAATAAGTCATCTTTTATATGCAATTTTTTGCAGATAGGATAGCACACACCACAGTCGTTGGTGTACTAATCGTGGTTTTGTAAAATTGTCTCCCCCACATCTGTAAGTTCATACCACAAGCGTTACGTTACTCCTTTGAGCGGCCTGACACTGCAATCAATACATCATGTAATGTATTACCCTGGACGGCAGGCTGATCATTTCTATCAGGCTTTTTGTCACTTAATATTTCATCGTTATTAATATTCCTCAGTCAATTGTGGAGATGCCCAACGAGCTTTGAGATGATGAAACCGACAGGGGACTATTTGCCGTGAGCGCGCTGATTTAACACGGTTATAGAACACCCAGCCGCAGTGCACAAGTTCGGATTGCTGCGCGATTTACTGCCGGGTTCGTGAAGGGTAGTTCAGTATAAGTTTAATCATGATTTGAATGGTGAATAGTTTGGGGTTTTCAATGGACAAAGTGATGTCATTTCTATATTGACTCTCACGATTTGTGGCATCGCTTTGTCCGCGGAAGCGCGGTCCCTAGCTGATCCCACTTTAATAAGTTGTCAAGGGATTTGAGGAACTGATATCCTTCACAACTCGATGTTTGACCAGTATGTATTTGAGGAGGACACGTACTTTAAGACTTAATGCGATACGGTATTGTGACGAAAGATTAACATTTCTCATAGAAGAAATGAACTTTTTAACAACTATTTTCAATACCATTATAGCAATCATTTTGGAAAAAATAGATGAATTAAGTTGATATATGATATGGCTACCATATCAAAATTTTAATTATGGTATACGGTATTGAGAATACTGTACGAATGTCCGTTTAGATCGTTTATCTTATAACGTATAAAAAATCAAAATCAAGTTTGAAAACTCTTGAGTTGTAAAATAATTTGTTCTACGGCCATAAGTATAGTATTATATATACATGTATTACAATCCCCGAAACTGCCCATTTAAACAATAGAAATGTGTATGGTAATATCGATTATGGTTAGTGTTTGTACTGTTGCGTCATAGCATTATATTATAATGCTTCGTCGCACAGCATGGAACGAATGGATCAGCTGGAAGGACTAGTGACGTCATAGGACAGCATCGTTAGACATTCAGCGCATCACATCATTTGTTTCAGATTTAACAGAGAAATTCTTGGTCTATAAAAAATTATTGAACAAGACACATGTTCTTTTATTTCATCCGTTTGTAGCTATTATTTTTAACTCTTATAAATGGACTCGTCACCACAGAGCAGCCAATGACAAGACACAAATAACATCTCTAACATATGTTGCATACCAATTATATCTAAAAAGTATATCTCAAAAGAGGAAAACTTTCAACGCTGCGTTTTAATCAAAATAACACATCTCATAGTGTTTTTGCTCTGCACACAAGCTACCATTTCCTCCTTTGTTCAGTCTTTCTTTTTTGGGTATATAAATGTAATTACATGTATATTACAAAGGTTTAATATCAGTGTGTTTGTTTTGCAGGGCATAGCGGAGTAAATCAGCTTGGAGGAGTGTTTGTAAATGGAAGACCCTTGCCTGACTCGACGAGGCAACGAATTGTAGAACTTGCACACAGTGGTGCACGGCCTTGTGATATTTCCAGAATTCTCCAGGTTTCTAACGGGTGTGTCTCTAAAATTCTGGGACGATATTACGAAACTGGTTCAATTCGGCCCAGAGCCATTGGAGGGAGCAAACCCAGAGTGGCAACTAATGACGTAGTGGGACATATTGCAAAGTTCAAACGGGAGTGTCCGTCAATTTTCGCTTGGGAAATTCGGGACAGACTGCTTTCTGATGGCGTCTGCAACCAGGAAAATATACCAAGTGTGAGTATAACCATGCTTTTAACATACATATTTCAATATAGTATGAGCTGTAATAGAAGGCGTGACATAATTAAAGTGATGAAAAGGGACTTTGTATTCAAATATAATATATTTCGATTTTGTTACAGATGTAACTGACAATAGGAAATAAGTTAGAACAGGTCATACATTTTCATAAAACGCATCAATTAACTAATTAATGGTTATAAATTTGGACTGTATATTTACATTTAAATGTTCAGAATTGTTCGTCCAGAAGCTTATGTATTAATTGCAATAGAATTTTGTATAATATATTTATCCAGTTTCATATACATGTACATGTATGTGCATGTTCATTGTATATAAATATACATGTACATGTATGTACATGTATATTGCTGTATTTATACGAGATCCAAATTATGAATAGAAATAAACGAACCTTGGTTGAAAACAGAAACTTGTCCAAATTCCAATAATGAAATATTTACATATTTATAGTCTATAGTACTAAACCTCACAACGTGCTGTATGTTTATGTACACACATATACAAACGAGTTATGGATTCAGGAGTGTCATGTCAGGTTATCAAGCGGTTATAAATGAACCCATTAATACGATTTTACGTTCATCAAGTGCTCAACAACTGATAGACCAAATCTAAAAACAGGAGGCAAAGTTCTCTCTCTGTCTCTTTCAACAATAACAAACTGGTTCACATAGCACCTTGGGCACGTCCACCAATGTGAAGCCGAAGTTGCTCTTATTTAGTCTCTTGGGAGTGGGGGAAGGGTCTGCAGAGGGACTAAATGATTTAGTCTCTTTTGGCTTCATATACTTATGCTACGGTCCCTTAACCTTTCTGATAACCGAAAACAAGAGTAACCGATGTGCCTCTTTTTTCTTCTCCTAGACTATATTTCGTAATGGCCGTACTATTATTACACCCTGGTAACCAATGTGTTGGTGTGTCATTAAATAAACATTCCGGGGTTTTTTTTTCGTTTCGTTTTTGGTCTAAATCATTGTTTTTGTTTTACATCAAAGCTGACGACCGCGCGTGCTACATCTACATAATGTCTACAAGTTCTCCTCTTCCTTGACACTTTGCCCTCTTGATGTACGGTGCATATTTTACAAAACTATCAACACGAGGCGCGCTCAACATTTCTTTGGTGTTATTTAATGGCACACCCAACGACACTGACTAAAAGTAATTGCAATTATATTCTTCAAAGACAATCTGGTGACAAAAGAGAAAACATATTGCAATGTTGCTCTCAATGAATGTTGGTGGTTTCCAGCTGACGTAAATGTATGTCTACAGGTGTGCATTAATGAAACTAATAATTATCATGGTCCAGATTGCATGTTCTAATACCTTGTTGGACTTGGACAGCTGCTAAATCTAAACGACAAAACATTTGACATAGCGACGTTCGTATAGTACATCATTCTGTATACTGCAGAATCGAAGGAATATTACGAATTTGCTTATTAAGAATCTAGAAAACTTATATCGAACCTAAAGAACTCAGTCCAACATTGGTCAAACATTCCAATTACGTCACATGGAATACAGACAAAAAAAGGAATATTACGAATTTGCTTATAACGAATCTAGAAAACGTATAACGAACCTGAAGAACTCAGCCCAACCATTTCAATTACGTCACATGGAATACAGACAAAGCAATGAAAAGTAAAGCAATGGAGTTTATTATATACATTTCCCTCCAAGTGCCGAATAAATCGGCTCCGATACAACTGATACGTCAAAGGCTGTGGTACGTAGTGTCCTTGAGAAGTCAGTACTAATTTGGGGGTGGAGTATCATGAGTAATAACGTCTTAAAGGATACCTCAGCGTGTGTAACACTTAATTTAATTGTCGTCATTATTGCAGAATATAAATAAATAATGCCAGTTTAAAATTGCATCAGCTATTTGCGTTCTAGTTATTGGATGATACGTGAACGTGTGAAATCAGTTTGTTGCACTCTGGAATGACAAATGAAAGCTCACACCTCTATAAATCCGCTTCAAAGTCATGCCGGTGTTTGGCCGCTAAGAAAGGGAAACAGGTCTTCGCATTGTCGCATCCAAAAAGGCCCACAGCGGGAACGGCTTCTTGGGAGCGCCTAAACTACGGAGTCCATGCTGAGCCACTATTCTGTTGACCTGTGTATTGGGATCGCATCTGTTTCCCTATACTCATTTCCCGAGACATCAAAGCTATCCCCCAATGGATTCTCAATTGTCCACAAATGCCAAGCGTTTGTGGATGTAAGGGATATTATATTTAACATGTTTTGTGATGAAATTGCTGCTTTTTTCGCCCAGTACCCCTCTGAGCTGCCGAGTTTGATTCAAGAGAAAAGATTTGAAATAATTTCTTCTTCACGGCCCGTAAATTTCACAGTTGGATTCGAGTGAGCTTGAGAGTTATAATAGTTTCTCAGGCGGCTATTAAATGCTCCAGACCTCTTCGCTGGCTAACGATTTCATAAAGGGTTTATTTGCTAGATACACGTATCTGCTATTAATTCGCTATTCGACTCTTTAAGAATTTAGCCCCGCTGAGCGAGGGTCGGTAATAAACTATTACAGGTAGATTTTGCTCATGTAAAATCTTGATTTAAATACAAAAATGCTATAAACTTTCCATGGAATGCAATTTCTACCCGTCAGTGGATGTGTAAAATTTCAATTTGGTCGAAACTAATACAGGTATTGTCAATAAAATATCCGAATGACTCCGATCAAAAGCAGTTGTATAAGTATTAATCATAAAATAATAATGGCTTTATTTGTCTGTCTGTTTATTCATAACTGCGCGTTTACTAAGAAATAGTATTTTTCACCTTTCCCGTGGAGTTTTTTGGACGTTAAATTCACCTGGTCACCACAAAGAAAAATTATAGCTTTTATTTTATTGAATTCTGCATTCATTTTATTCTCACACTCTTTCGCGATGCAATCTGAATCCGCTTGTGGTCGGTCTTTAATAAGTAACAAAATCTCAGATCAATTTTTTCTTTCTTTAATTCCGTGTTCGTGAACGAAATTGAAAATTAGTATAAATCCCCAGTAAAACCGATTTGCTCAGGGAGGGAATTATAAGGGGGGACAATAAGACTGACTGGAGTCATAAGAAGATCTGAGGACGAATTTAGTTCAGGGCCAGGTAAATTTAATTATCCTTAAAATTTGCACTTGGAATCTGCATTCATTGTGTGCATTAGTAGTGTTCAGGTGCCGCGAGAGTTATAGACTATTAGATTGACATCGCGATTAAATTGAGGGTGAGATGGATTAATTTGGCGTTGATTCATAAGAAGTCTCCTAAGGCGATGAAATGAGCTGATGTATTTGTCAACTGTAGTTCATATCTGCTGTTATTATTATTATTCTCTCTGTCTCTGTCTCTGTCTCTGTCTCTGTCTCTGTCTCTGTCTCTGTCTCTGTCTCTGTCTCTGTCTCTGTCT
>JAULBR010115701.1:4356-19536 GCA_032355825.1 Melanodrymia aurantiaca
CCCCCCCCCCCCCCCCCCCCCCCCCCCCCCCCCCCCCCCCCCCAAATGTTCATTGTTTCTTTTTACATACACTATTATTTAAAAGACAAGGATAAAAACACAAATTCTAAATGTACTTTTAATTTTAAGACTGATAATATTACCAAGACATTATATTCAGTAACTACATATATAGAAATGTAGTCCTCAAACATTTTAACATGTGAGTAGTCTGTTGTGCAACAAACTGAAATTAGTTTTTAATTCAAAAGCATAGCAGGTTCCTTAAATTGTCCAATCCCACTCAAAAAGAATGGCATTCAAGCAACTATTTTGTAATTTGATTTCCCACTGCTTACAAACATTGGTGTTCAGAATAGAAGAATGTTTTATTAACAGCAAGGGATCTTAGGTTTATAATTTAAATATTTAAAAGGATTGCAAAAGGAACGCTTATAATTTGACATAATGGATTACATTTAAGGACGATTTTACTTACTGCCAGAATTGTACACATCCATTAAATATTGGCGTTTAGCTCCTATGTTACCCACAAGAATAGAAGCTAGATGCTACTTCAAACATAAAATTGAAAAATATACAAAACAAATTTTGTCAAAATTATAAATACTTATGAATGCTAGGAAATCGGGCATGCAGAAAATATTTTAACAGCAATGTTTGTTAGCCTACATGAAAAAGTAAAAAGCCACAACAAAGTCAATGCAAACCATGCAGATAAACTCTTAAAATCGATACATTTTTTAACATGGGGAAACAATTTAATATAATAGTGGATCACCCAACTTACATGTAGTCTTTTATTGAATGCACTAATTCAAGGAAATACGATACAAATGCACACAAAAACAACCAGTCTATGACCTAATCGTCATAGGTACATGTATCTAAAATACTTTAACTTATAATACATGTATTTGGTTACATGTAATTATAAAGATAATTTGTAACATGTTACAATGGTAACCTTGTTTTTGTAAGTACCTATTTTAATTGTGAAGTGTTTTCAGTGTTTTACATTTTAGCTGTAAATGTTGAAGTTATGATCTTGCAGTAGTATAGAAAGATGCACTTACATGTATTACCAAGAATACTCAATAGTTCGAAAATCAAATACACCCAACTGCACAAGACAAGACACATCAAAGGTGAAGAGCATAGAGAACAACTTAAACTTGTACAAGAGTGAGCCTGAGACGACACTTAAGATTTGCTGTAACCCAATTCGACCATTTTAATAGTAGGTATACCGTATATTACCCGGCATAGGTGACTCACGGATGTTGGGAAATGTGTTTGCAATGAGTACCATTTCATGGTCCGATTACAACACAAACCCAATTTTTTTAAACTTGAAAATGGCCAAAAAAATATCTACATGTGCTACATGACGGGTGTACAGGGTTAAAGAAAAACTATTTTTATATGTGCTACATGTATGTCAATATTGACGGGTGTACAGGGTTAAAGAAAAACCTTTTTTTTTATGAGCTACATGTATGCAAATATTGACGGGTGTACAGGGTTAAAGAAAAACAATGTTTATATTTGCTACATGTATGTGAAGAATATTGACCGGGTGTACAGGGTTAAAGGAAAAATATTTTTATATGTGCTACATGTATGCAAATATTGACGGGTTTACAGGGTTAAAGAAAAACAATGTTTATATGTGCTACATGTATGTGGAGAATATTGACCATTGACGTACAGGGTTAAAGAAAAACAATGTTTATATGTGCTACGTGTATGCCAATTTGACAGGTGTATAGGGTTAAAGAAAAACAATGTTTATATGTGCTACATGTATGCAAAGAATATTGACCGGGTGTACAGGGTTAGAAAAACAATGTTTATATGTGCTACATGTATGCGAATATTAATGGGTGTACAGGGTTTAAAAATTTTTTTTTTTTAATTGATAGCCTCATGTGAATGATCGAGTCAGGTTGCAAGGACAGCTTCAAGAAAACAAGAAGGAAAACAGGGATCACTAAAATTGCAATTTGGTCATCAAAACTGTACACACAATTGTTATCACACTGGACGTGGCCATCTTATCACCTTGGCTCATAAACATAATAATTTGTACATAACGTGCAATAATTTATACAACCTGTGTAACACTGTACAGTATGGACAGGATACCTGGAAACCAGAGACAAAATATAAACTCCAAACATGATACGTTACACAACTCTGTACCAGTCTAATAAAGTTCTTTTATAACAATAATTTCAAGACGGCTTTTAAATGAGGATTGCTCCCAATAAGGCAGAAAATTATAAGGTAGTGCTCGAACACACCCATATCTTTACAAAAATTTGTGCATCAATCCTTATTCTTGACAAAATTTATGTTAAAATATCAGTCACAGCCATGTCATCCAAACATAACTATTGTTCAGTACTTGGTACTTTTCTTTAATTCGAGTCTCAGTCAACCGTTAATTAATAGTAACTCAATTACCGTTAATAAGACTAGATTACTAGATTGTCCAGCATTGCTTGCAAATTTGGGGTGAAATGATAAAACGTTCAATTTAATTATTAATCAAATTTGTTAAAAATCAAGAAATTTAAGATAAAGCAGGGTAGGTGTGGGTAAACAAAAATGTAATCAATAAAACATTTATTAAGCCACACTCCTTCAGGGATGGTGGCATCTGTGCTCAAATTACTTTGTATATTTCATAGTTTCCATGAAGGCTGATTAAAAATACTGAAAATGAACTTCTATAGACTATGACATGAACAAAAAGATTACTGGGTATTAAAAATATTGGTAAAAATATTTTTGTTAAAAGTTAAATTATAAAATGGATAACCTAGATATATATTAGTAGAAATCAATACACGTACAATGATCTACCCATAAAATGTAACAGTTGAAATCGGGCGCAACATTGTGGAACAAGCCTGGCCATTTTTATAATTATTTGGTGGCGATACAAATACTAACAACAATTCTTCAATGCAGTCTTCTGATTTTAAGTCATAAAATAATACTGATTCTCATTACAGACGAGATGTCATTTGGCACTGTTAAAATGAGAAACACTACGCAAAATGTAATAGCACAAACACATGATCCTTTGTGTCAGTGCAACTTCCAATAATATCAAGTGCCATATTAAGCAGTATGCCAAGTTGGGACAATCACAATTATTAAAGGACACATTTCAATGTTTTAAACATGTTTACGTTTGTAGAGTGATAGGGTGGGGAGGGGAGGGGATCAGTCATTTATGACATTCATTGTTTAAGAAAAATTCCAAATTTTGGGTGATATTTGGTGGAAAAAACTGGCAATAATTTTAGAGTATTTCATAGTTTTAAATAAAAAAATGTATGCCAGTCCATTTTTCATTTGAAATATCAATCAGTGGTTTAAGTGGAGAGGTAATATTTAGCAAGGTGGGAAAAACATGATATACAGATGGGACACACATACAATTAGAAATAAAATCATAGTAAAGACATCACAGATGATCAGTAAGGAAGACATGTATGTTTAACACTTTTTAATTATGTTTATACGTAGTACAGAAAATAAAATGACGTGCAGTTTTAAAAATATACATACAAGTACATGGACACAAATTTCATAAATGAAAGTATGTTATGGTTTGAAGATTAAGAGTATATCCAATTTCCTATTGAAAAATTAAGAATTATTAGTTATATGGTTCCAAACTCATTGATAATGTAGAGCCATGGTATGCGTACTTGTGCTCATTCGTGATGTCACTTCTTGAGCGAACAAAAACTCTATTAAGGACTGACTACAGCAACCAGGAAATGACCCAGTTTGTTAAACATTGTGTTATTTGAACTACATATGGGTAATGATACTTTAGGTATGTATCTTTCCAATTAATATACTTTATTTTACGTACTATTACCCCTTTAATAAACTTTATTTGACATGCTAGTTCCCGTTTAACATCCATTAACCGCTGATTAAAAATCATTATGTTCCAATGTAGCCTAACAGAATAATGTTATAAAATAACACGTTCTGAAGCTTTTCTTACACGTTTTCCCCATTGAAGGTAGAAATTAATGTTGTATAAATCATGAAATATTAAAGAATTTAGCAAGATCACTATGGATGCTAATAGTTTATGCTCTCAAAGTGAACACTCAGTTAGAATTTGTACATCATTGTAGAAGCCTCAAATTACAATAATGTAAAAAAAGTGTAACTTCATACCTTATTAAAATTTCATGACACAGATCAATAAATTGATTTTGTAAACATTCCAATCTTTCATTTACAAATTACACCAGAATTAATACAAAAAGCTATAAAGAATATGCAAATTATTTTTAGTCAGCAAGTCATTTGTTTAGAAGCTGGCAAATATGGCGGTCTACGCGTTTTAAACTACGAAATGCAATAAAAACATTGCCTCACAGGAACTAATGTTATTTTAAATTTGTTGTAACCAGTTAAAACTGTATTACCTCCCGAGAAAACGTTTTACAGAAAACTACCAATTAAAGGAAATCACCCACAATGTTTGACGCCAAACTTTTCCACTCCCCTGCATCTCCAGACAATGATTTGAAGTTTAAAGTCGCTTCAGGATTATTTCACCTATATGCGACAGACAATAGCGTGACCATAGAAAGTGTAATAACTATCCAGAAAAATAATTTTGGTAATAGATTCGTACGTCGTAGACAGAGCAATTTTACGTAATATGATATTTTGACATTTCCGTTATTGTTTGCAGCCAATATGGGTATCCCATACACCCGATTTTTTATCATGTTTATACACAAATTCATTTTCTTGTGACTGGCTTCATGCCTTCCCACATCCCAATTTTCACGCTAAAATGGTGAGTGATTCACTTTAACATAGGTATTTGTTCAAGCGCATGACATTGTATTTATACCAAAGGTGATAATAATAGTAATTTGTGATACAGCTAAAACGTTAGTTTAGAAGAGTAATAGGATAAATAGAATTCGCTACTCATTTTATTATGGAAAATGTTAATGTCATTTAGTGAATACTGATTAACTTAGACTCGGTTGATATTATTAAAAAAACACTAGTGACGAATCATTTATCTATGTCATTTATGTTTTAACCTAGATGAAATAGGTTGATTCTATCATCTATGACTAACATACCAAATGAGCTCCCTTATATATTTGGAAACAAAATCGACTGACATACTTTCTTTACAATAATGTTTTAATTCACTATTGCACAGATCTATTTATATTGAAGTAAATGAAATCACTGGTTCAATGGCTACTAACCATGTTTAAAATTCTACATCTGATAAAACTGAATATGATAAATGCCATCACCAGAAATATGAACTTTGATTTGTTTCCCTAATACACAAACACAAAGATTAAAATTTGTGACGGACAAGACGAAAAAAAGACAGGTGACTTTTTAAAAAAGCATTATAACAAGAATAATTTAATACACAATATATGTATTTTTACGTTTTTCTTTACGTATTTACCAGGGACGGTATCTCACGAATTCCCAAACTAAAACACAGACATGAACATAAGTTCCGACTAGAGGAACATCTAGATATAAATATTTAGCAATATACATTTTAGACAAAATAATACAAATTTACAATCTGACGCAATTTGGGGATGGCGAGTAACAACTGAACACGTATTTACAGAACAAGTCAATATTAAGTAAAGAACTGATTGCTGGAACATCATTATAAAGTGAAACTTGTCAAAAGCAGACTCCACTTGGAACCTATCAAATTGTCACATTTTCTCAGGTTTAATCTATACATCATATCTAACAATAAACCGTTAATAGTTAACGAAAAACTGTCAATTTCAGAATTCAGATATGTAAATACTATGTAAAACCTAATCTTAGATTGTTGCAAATAAAAATATTCAAATTCATTTGTATAAAACAGGTTTCACCTAATCCAGTATCCTGGATTATTAATTTGGACTGGTAAAAATTATCAGTTTTATGACTGTAATTTACATAGACCTCTTGCTTAAGCTTGTGGCAGGGCTAGTGACTTTCTACACAAAATGTTGAACATGGGGCAAAACATCTTTTCATAAAAATCCAATTTATTACAGAAAGACTGTATAATAATTTTGGTGACAACATTAAAATAATGAAAACATAAATTTCATTAAACAAATACCATTTCATTGGAATTTCTGAAAAATGTTGTGCCATTCAAATGCCATTTATCCCATATTCAGCATGGAAAATGAGATCCTGTCAATACGTGATTACCACTGGATGTAATGTGTACGCGATGAGGATGTCTTGTGTTGCTGATCAGTCACGTGATATTTACAGCGAAGATACCATCAGTAACACTCTGTACACTTGATAATTGCACCATTGCGAACATAATCGAAAGGGATCTTATATCCTAACACACACCTTGGCATGTTAACATCCCATAATTTGCAGACATCTGAGTGCACTGCAAGTGTAATCTGTTTGTCTGTATATTTTCTAGCAGATCTGACAAGTCTTATAAAAATATTTAATAAATAAATAATTTTTCCTCGACAATAACAAATTTCACATAAATATTATATTATCTACCATGCTTTATTTATGCCGTCATGTATAGTTTTCAATATCAAGCAAACATCTAGTTGGATAGAATAATACCTCAGATTGTGCTCTAAAAGCAGATATGAATATCATTACCAGGTAATCAGTTCATTAGGGGAAAACATTGATGGACCTGTAGTATTTTTTGCTGCCTTCACGATAAATGTCACGTGACTGATTGGCAACACAAGACATCCTAGCTTACACATTACACCCAGTGATTACATTCCCCAGTGTATCCTGTTTAGGCAAGTTTCACCATATAAAAAAATATATACTATAACATATGCTTAAAGAATATCTAAGAATCATCTCAGTAACTAAAATTTTATCGCAATTTATCTTGCTTTAAAGGTTACTACAAAGACACTGTCAGCATTTTGATTTATTGCAACATATGCTGTCAAACTGTGACACATTCAAAGCAACATTAAAATCAACTAATATCTGTTTATAGATTGTCAAAATTCGATCCCATTAAAATTAGATTGTATAATATCGATCATTCATGTTAAGATCTAACAAAACCACATTGCAGGCCACATAATAGGTGAGGCTTTATTTGACAAATCTTCACCTAATTACGATAAGGTCGTAAGTGACAATGTAACACCATCTTAATTAGGTGACGAAATCAAAGAATAGATGGAACAATTAACCAATTCCAAAATGATATGAAAAGATGGAAATAAAAACTATCCAAATGTGTCGCTCAATATGTATATAACAGTGCTCTACATTCAGTTGTTTTCCATACTCTTCTTTTTACTAGACCAGTTTGACCATTTACAAGCCACAAATCCACTTTTTAAAAATCTTTTCTTGTCTATTAAAATAGAAATATAGCATATGAAAATGTGTACTTTCGTTGTTTTGATGCTACATAATATTTACTTGGACACAACCTGCAATGGGTTATTTCATTAAGTCCTGTTAAGACTGAGAGTGGACATTAGCTTTTAGTTTTGCAATATGAGAATAGGGTAACAAAGATGTCAAAAGAATATGATTTAAAGAATGAAAAGATTAACGATAGTAACTGAAATGCAGCAATATCCAATTAACATGTTACATGTTAATAGTTAACATCACAAACGATAATTCCAAGCTAGCACACGGTCTAGGAACTTCTCGAGATCCTTTGGAAACCGCAGAACGTATTCATATTTCATAGTGAGATCGGGGAGCAACAGTTTCAATAGAGTGTATATCTTTTGCTGGAACTCTTCCAGGCAATCCTTTGGCACGTTACACATCTGAACCTGTGGCTCGAACACTGTAACTGTTGAGGCATCTGCCTTCAAAGACACGCACAGAAGTTGTCTGCTCAGCTCTTCAGAGTCTGTTCGTGTTTCATCCTCCGGCGACCCTTCCAATGTTTTTATCACTTCATCAAGCATGTCTGTGAACCTGAGCGACTCGGGAGGCATTTGCACCAGAGCCGGCTCAAGCCTTGGGAAAAGGTGTATGAACAGGATATGTAGTTTCTGCTGTAGGCTCGATAAATTTAAAGCACTTTTCACAAACTTTTTCTCGTTCGGCGACATGTGGGTAACATCGCATTTGAGATGCGATGTCGATCCACTCGTGAACACAATGGATCCGGGATTATTTGAAGTAGAGAGTGACCTTTTACGTTTTTCACCTTTAAGCCTATGTCTTTTCGGAGAACTCATACAGCAAGTACAAACGCGAGAACTGTTTCTGCGAGACTTCTGGCGATTTAGCCTCGGGATTTTCACCCCCTTCTCTAACACAGCATCATCATCACAGGAATGATCAGGAGAAGTGGCCAACTCCTTGTTAGCAGAATCACATTCACACAGCCTATCAGCAAGAGACTCCACACCAGAATGTGGACTGTCACAGCGAGTTTGTTCCAACTCTTGGTTGGAATCAGAAATTCCTGCCACACACTTAGTTATTTTCGTCCTACAAGAATTGTTCTCAGTAGCCGCCAATAAATGGCCATTTTTATCTGAATCTAATTCTTGGTTGGAATCAGAAATTCCTGCCACACACTTAGTTATTTTCGTCCTACAAGAATTGTTCTCAGTAGCCAATAAACGGCCATTTTTTTCTGAATCTAATTCTTTGTTGGAATCAGAAATTCCTGCCACACACTTAGTTATTTTTCTCCTACAAGAATTGTTCTCAGTAGCCGCCAATATGTGGCCATTTTTTTCCGAATCAATCAACTTTAACTTTGAAGGTGAATCTGTTGGCGTTACGTTTTCACAAAAGTATATAGGAGATTTTTGATGCAGAGGACTCCGCTCACATTTGATCTTCAGTATTAGGGGTCGTTCTGAATCTCTTTGGCAGTCTACTTTGTATTGTTTAACCACCGGCGGCACTGCCGTATGATCTGGCGATTTAGATCTGTTACAGTGTCTCATCGTATGGCTCGGTGATTTTGATGGAGGTATGTGACACGAATGAGGCGATTCCACAAAATCGGAGTCTGCATCGTAAGAATTAGGACTGTGGTTTTTCCTAGCAGACTTGACTCTCCGATCAATGTACATCGATTGCAAGTTGTATCCGATACTAGAACTCTTTGAACACAGAAACGTAGCATGATTTCCTTCTCCAGCACTGCTGAGCGGTGACTCGGATTGACTAGGAGGTGAAACACTGGTCAGCTGGAATTCTTCCATAGAGTGGTAGCCATTACTCCTGCGTGAGATGTCATCGTGCTCAGAATCAACAGTTACGTCTTCCCCATACCCAGCATCGCTGACCGGAGATACCTCGGTACTGTGAGGAACAGACATGCCATGACTGTCTGTAAACGCACCAACGGACGACTTAAACTGACATTTGTTCCCTGCTCTGTGAGACCCGTATTGGCCCAAACACTGACCTGCACGAGATGAGGCAGTATAACTGTAAGAACTGGTATGACATTTAGATCTCGTTGCTTTCATGTTAGTTAACTTTCTATATCTCCGATATCCCGTCTCATTTGTTGTTGAGGCACAATCGTTTGTAGGTAATGAATTCAAAGCAGATCTCATCTTATTGCTTCCAATACGCTTTAACGATGCATGTCTTTGAGTCTTAGCATGGATACTAAAATACTTCCTTTTGATTGCTTGGTAGATTGTCATGGATGGTTTCAGTTTTGGTAGTCGCTTGTTGACTAGTCTGATCAGTTTGTTGTTGTTCTGGACGTCCCCCTGTTGACTAGTTACGGAAGGAGACCGTTCACCAGAGGGCAGATCACCATCCACTTCAGAGTCTGTGTTATTGTTTTTGTCCGTCTGGCTGCAGATGCTTCCAGTCTCAACATCATCCACGCCATGCAATGGAGAACGATCGGTCTTACTTAGCCATGCTTCAAAAGCACCTTCAAAAGCATTCACTTTGACAGATTCATCCATCTTGTGAGTCAGTCACTGAGAATTTCAAACAAGTAAATTATAACGCAGCATGCCACCACTGCTGGGATAGTAGAACAGTGACAAATGGAATGTTCTAGTGACGTCAGGTATAGTCTAATAACGTCGTCACTTTACAATTGCCAAGGAATTTGTGAAAATCCATGGCAAGATGAGCCGCCGTTGTACCCTAAAACATGACAAATGTAAAAGATTAGTAACATGATTGATATTAATAAAATACATGTCAATTTATATGGAAACAAATTTAATCAAACAGATACATATTCACATTTAGAAATGTGTTGGGATTCAAACAAAATAGACCCATACCATGTAGTATATTACATATAAAATATGCGGCATACTATTATTTTGAAATTATGCTGTAACTTGGTTACTGGTAGCTGTGTAACCCTAAATGTAACATGATGCTATATCCCATCGACGATTGTCGCGATGGGATAACAAAGTGATTAAATTTAATAATCATTACACATGTCGCTGGATGGGACCATGAAAATGCTGGTTTACACAGAAATCTGGTGTAGACAGATGCCGTTTTATAGATTCCACTGTATATGTAATGTTTTTGTTCAAAACGCTATATATCCACTTACCAAACAGCGTTGATAACTCAAATGAGTTTTTGAACATTGTTTATTATCTAAACATTGTTTATAATAATAAGGAAGCTGAACATAGGATTTATCAAACCCTGCACAATTTGAGTATAATTATATTCAAAACAGTTGGCTAATGCTAATGTTTCTCACCAATGAAATATGACGTTCAAAACAACTTAGATCATGATGGACATGCTTTCATTCTTCTGTTACCATGGCTACAGCATACTTAGTGTTTCCAAGCTTGAAGATACACTTCTGAAAAGACATACATGTACATGTATTATTAAGAGTAAAAACAAACATGAAAGTTTAAACAGTCATGGTATGGGGCAATCCTGGACTAAATGTCAAAATGAGTTTTGTGGGCATCAAATAGACAATAACACCTGTAGCTAGAATTTATGCAGGATTTCATTCTTTAGTGAACTGACATGTCTTGGTGTTGATTAATGTCGATTTTGTTGCTAAGAAATACATGGGACACTCAGTGATTATCACATTGTGGGTGTCGATTTTACTTATTAAAATAAAAAGAAAACTAGTTTGAATTAAATTTAATTACATTCAATGCATTTCCTACAAACATTAATGGGCAAAAATACTAGTATAGCTAGCTACAACAGGGAATCAACTTCTACCTATTTCAAGCCTTGAAATAATTATTTTTGGTGTACCTGACACAATGTCCTGCACAAATCAATTTGTGCCCGACATACAAGAAATTGTACCGGTCACAAAACATAGTAAATAAAAACGTGTGCCTATTATGGACGTGCCTGAACCATTAGTGGTTGTGCGATCGTCAATAGTTTCCGTTTCCGATATTCGTTGTTTGGGAATTGTCGGGGCGCGATTTGATCGGTGGCCGCACGCCGCTGATATTAAGAACAGGGACAGTCGATTTGCTCTTATCGGTACCTGTCTGTTCTTTTACTGCAAAGAATTTAGTTATTTTGCTCAACATTCTTAAATTATTAACCAGGAGGCAATTTGAATTATGCAAACTTTGAACGAAAACTGGCTAAGTTCGAAATGGTCAATTACTAGTATGCGTGACAGTCCAACAAGAAGTTCGTCTACATACCGCGTACCTGAGGCGTGTTCAGAGACGCGACATTTCGCGTGAACTCGTGTGTATTTTAACTGGTACCAATCGTGATCCATCATATCACATTCATTTAATATTGGTACAAAATCCAATTTAGCGTGAAGTCGCGATATATATGTTCTCTGAACACGCCTCTGTTTAGTAGGATGACATACGTCTCGATTTTGTAGGAACTCGTATTGCATAAATGGTTGGACTACCGAAAGACGCTTGAGACTATTCCGCTTAGGCTTTTTCTTCAGCTACATTTCCTGCAGAAGAAATCCTCACACTACAAAGACACTTCTGCATCGACTTACCGGTACAAAATAAATGTTTTATTGAACGAGACAAATGTGCAGAGTGAGTTCGTTTGTAATTCCAGCTAGTACAGTATTGCCTAGTTGTATATATATACCATTGTTCGTTACACTATTTTGTATAGGGTGGCATAGCATGGTGAGAAAATTTACTAGTATATTGATAAAATGGAGTTCAAAGACTGACTAGTTTAAAATTATTAAAAAACCGTGCAGTTTTATTCATTAAATGCGTTTTTTGTTGGATCGATTGCATGTTCGCTGTTAGAAAGTTTTTGTAAAGTCAGCCAAGCTCTTATGCATTTACTGTCTTACATTCACTCACTTGTTTTCACCTCACTGCTATTGTGGTGAAAATATTCATGCCATTGATTTCAATTTTCAAAATATATACTTCGTACCGACTCTCAGTAATATTAAATCTCTGTAAACCATGAAACTCACTCCATTTTTGCTTTTAAAAATATTAATCAATTATAAAGATTCAACAGGACATTCAACCATTACGTAACAAAAAAAACAGGGTTTTGAAACCAAATGGTTGATCGTTATTAAATTCTGACTTCTATCAAAGGACAGTGTCACACCATTTTAAAGTTATAAAGTACCGTCCACGGTTATTTGTAATTGCATCATTTCCACCAACAATGCATATTAAAGCCAGGAAATGGCTATTTAGTAGGTCGTATTCAGTAATATTTTAATGTCTTGCCAACAGTATGGATGCAAATGTGCGATGTTATCCAGTTTAGTCGTCCGCGGTAGTCAGAAGGGTAATGTTGTTTAACATAAAAGTGCACCAGTTGAATAGAAGTTGGATGCATAACAGCATTTTTTCTATTAATAGACTGATTTTTCGAGTACACAAGTATATATACACTAAAAAAATCCTAAATCACAAATCAAGTGACAGGTCTATCAAAAACACAAGTTGCACTAATGATATAGCATTTGGCCTTGTTGCCAGTAACTATTACATAACGAAAACTATTTGATAACATAGCATTTAATACACTGCAATATCATTTTATAACTCAGAATTAATTGATGCATTCAATAAAAGTGCATGTTGCGTCAAAGGTAGGTTTCTAAAAATAATTGATTAATGGCTACCAACAACCAATCTGCTAGCCTTGACAAATGAAATGTAAACACCTCAATTCGCCGAAATGTTTTCTCAAAACAGGGTAACCTATTTATAAGACAACCATGTTAATACGCCCTACGTAATCTTCAACAATATCTTAACACAAAATACGATCGAATTGTTCGTATTAAAGGTTTAAAATATAGAAACACGAAAAAATCTACAAATTTTCAACCTGATCTTGCAATCGCTTCTGGCGCGAACTGCCACCTGTCGGCAGAATTGACTTCCGTTTTTGTGGTTGGCGTCATATCCTTGTTTTGGTAAATAACCATGTGGTTTGATAGGTTCGTGTGAGAACTTACTCAACTTGGCGTTTTCGTTGTATTATCTTTTATTTAAAGCGATATACGTTTAAGATGTCGTATGATTTAACAGATGAGAAACAACTTAAAGAGTACCTTAAAAATCTTGGCACCGAATATAGTTTTCAGTGTTATCATGAAAAAAGCAAAGAAGGTTAGCATAGCAACTTGAAATTTAGGCCATGCAATGTTAAATCTATGTTTCGGTTCCAAACCTAAATTTAAAAATGGGTGCGCTAAAGCCACAACACAAAGTAAATTTTGGAGACGAACAAAATAATTATACGGTACCCGGTACCGGTAATTAATGAATTAAAAATTGTTAATACAATGAATTAAAACAGCTGTAGTCTAGAGGTAGAATGTTTGCCTGCGGCGGGATGGGTCGAGGGATTGATCCTTCATAGCAGAAACATTTTATGGGCTATTTTATGTTCCAACCAGTGATACACGACTGGTTTATCAAATTCCATGGTGTGTGCTATCCTGCCTATGGGATAGTGCACATAAAAGGTCCCTTGCTGTTTTTCGGAAGAGTAGCCCAGGTAGCGGTGACAGCGGGTTTCTTCTGTAACCATGTGTCAATATAACCATGCGTCTGACATCCAATAACCACTGATTTGTAATCGATGTACCTGAAAAATATCAGCTCACCCTTGACAACTCCAACCTTCCCAAAGAAGAAACCCCAATAGATTTGGGAGTGAAGTTCGACAAAAGGCTGAAATGGGGTCCTCACATCGAAACGGCGGAAAGAAAAGCCAGCCCACTATTAAACTCGGACTCATGAAAAAGTTGGCAGGGACTACATCATGGGGAGCAGATGCAACAATACTCAAGCAAACTTGTATACACAGGAAATGTTCGACCCAACCTCGAATATGGAATGAGTACTTTTGCAACTGCAGCAAAATCCAATACCCAAAAACTAACAAAAGTACAGAATGCTGCCCTACGACTTGTCACATGAGGACTGAACAGTACCCCCATTACAACAATGGAAACAACGACTTGCTGCACAGAACACAGCCACTGAGACCGATCACTGGTTATAATTGGACAATCTCACAGTTTGGCATTAATAGTTTAACTATATAACAGTTGTTTTTCAGTATATTTCAACAGGAATATTGTGGGGGTGGTTTCAGTAATAGGTATAATTTCGCAAATAATTTGTTTAAATGATGCTATCTTGCAAGTTTTCTTGCATTAATGAATATAGCTACTGGTACATCAATGATTTAATTTTACCAAACCAAATTGCTCAACCATGTCCGATACGTAATCAATAAGTAATAAAGTTCATAAATGTAAATTGCCATTTTTGATCCAGAATGAGCACTGCTATAAATAGATGAGACATAAACAGCAACAACAGCTTTATAAGTTTAGTTTATTTCTATTTTCAGGTTGTCACAGATTGGGAGATTATTTTGGAAATGTGATGAAGGATTTTGAGAAAGCCGCCATAGTTTATCGAAGCAACTGTGACGAAAATAAATATGGAATGAGCTGTTACAAAATTGGCAATTACTTGTTACGTGAAAAAGGTATGTTAACTTAATTGTCACACAGTAAGCGCCAGTAGAGGCTTTAGTTATGTTTAAGTAGTTGTTGGGTAACACTACTTGGTGGTTTGATTAAAGTTACAGTCTCATAGTTGCAAGTGCTATATTTTGCTATTTTAATATGTATTTGTGATATACAACTGCAAA
>JAULBR010115812.1:0-19532 GCA_032355825.1 Melanodrymia aurantiaca
CCCCCCCCCCCCCGCCCCCCCCCCCGCGAGAGACCCTGGGCTACGGGCCCGGCCTACATTGTTTAGAGGTGATCAGTCTTATGCAGATTTTGGCGTAAATTGTGTGCTTTGTCACGCTTCTAAACAGCTGAAGTGTTCAACTCTTCAGATAAAGATAAAGTTTGATAAAGCAGGTATTGAATGTCAAACGCTTGGTTATATCGACAGAACAGACTATAACAGAATTTATTTATACTTGGTCCGAGGAAAACCGCTTCCTCCATGTAGGCTAATCTTCGAATAACAACAAGAGATCGTTTTTGTGCACTTTTCCCACAGACAGGATAGCACATACCGCGGCTTTTGATGGACCAGTCGTGGATCACTGGTTAGAACTGGAAATAACCCAACGTGTCCACTGAGGAGGATCGATCCGTCGACCTATTGAACCTCATATAGACGCTCTTACGCTGAGCTACTCCCCGCTCCCACCAATTCTTCAGAAACAATTTGGTATCATAGGGGTCGTAAGAGGGGTCTAGTGGGTTTGGGGCACTTGCTCCTCCAACTCTGAAGTTGAGGCACCAGTTAAAAGGTTATTTAGCATCATACATATATACATATACCCCCGGGCCGATTACCCAGAATCTTGTTTAGCATACAACCATGCTGTTTGGCATCTGATGCCGTGTAAGAGAGTAGTAACTGTTACAGTAACACACGTGTTAAGACGATTTGTATAATTAGACCGAGGCTCTAATTTACCATGACGTCTGCTCAGATGGGAGTTCGATTTTATCAAATTAACAGTGAAACTATTTGGCAACATTTGCCAAGTTTTCGTGGGAATAGGTTTCAAGGAGTCGGAAATAAGATTCCATTCGTGAATACATGAACATCTTTTTAAATTTTTGTTTTATCACGATCGAATGCTCTGGATCTGGTTCCTCAGCCCACATTAATGACTCACTGAAGAAGCCAAGTGGACAAATTAAAAGATCATCCGTGAAAAATTGTCGCAGAGAGCTGCAGGGTATCTGTAGGCTTGTGATCATCAAGTGAGAACTCGTGTTTCTGCGTCATTGGTCTCTCTCCATCCATATACCTCGCCCTCGGCACATCATTACATGCCCTAATGAGCTCACTTGCACAAGAAAAGAACCGACTTAGAATAGTATCTACAAGACTTTTTATAAACATCAAAATGTTTGAATCGAATTCCCGTAAAATTCGCTCAAAATGACTTAGTTAATACACTGGGACATACGTCCCATGTATACCTAATAAAATAAGACATTATATAGATTAAAGACAGAACTTACATAGTTATTTTCCCCCAAACAGACCAAGTTTAAAATGTTCAAAATATTTCATTAAATACTATATATATTCTGGTATAGTTTATAACAGACAATTACCAGCAAAGTTTAAAATATTGAAAATACATAGTTCATTATTATACTATTCTAGTATAGTTTACAACATGCAATTACATGTACCAGCTGAAAACAAATGACATCGTTTGATAATAATTATTATGGGGAGTATTTATTAATGAGAAAAATCATCCACTGAATCTAAGTGTAGGAATATATTGAAATTGAATAACTGACGCCTTGTCACAGATACTGACATTTAACCAGAAACTATTCAAAACTATTCACAAATTCGTTTTTTATTCGTCTTATTTGTCATTTATCCTATCATCTACTTCTGGTGGAACTTTTTCCTGACGTAAACGCTCGGATCAGACATCACTTGAGCGTTATAACGGCTGCATTTAGACATATTGGTCATTTATCAAGCGGACATTTGAAGCATCACCCAGACAATGTAATAACCCCATTTGTCGTGCTAGTAATTGATGGATTCTTCAACGAGTCAGACCCCGACACTCAATCTGACACGAAAATAAAATTCATTTGAAAAAGATGTTCACAAGGCAAATCAAAGTTGAGAAAATCCTTCCAGAGAACCGCATACACAAGCAAGCTGAACGTGGAAATCCGTGCTCTGAGCGATGTGCATTTAATGCTTTTATTGGAGATGCTTTAAATGGTTGAAACTCTTTAGAAATCTACATACACGTAGATTGAAGGGTGTAATGAAAACGACAGCTGAAGTTCACACCTGCAGGAAAAAAATCCGTATCTTCGTTCGTTCGTTCGGGGTTAACAGACAAAAATGAAGCAAACCACGTATGCGGTGCTTTACTTTAATTTACTCAGGAATTCTGCGGCGTCGTACAAAGGCGTCTTCTCAAAACCAAATGGTATTGGAAATTCCCATTTCCGGCTGAAAATTTCAAATTTGGTGATAAATTTAATTATAAACGAATTATAACTAAACTCTGGATGATTTTCCCAATTTAAACAGCCAATCAAAATCCTAAATACATCATGGGTTATCACGTAATAACCAATGATTACCAATCAGAAATAACAGCTTTCACTACTTTTGGGTTATTTGCACGATTAATAATGTACTACTGACATACTATTAAATTAGTTATACCTCATTCATACATTTACATGTGTTTACCTGTAGCAACTGGTTTGTAAATGCCCCGATATCTGGCTTATACCTCGATATTTGGGCAAGGGTGATAGTTATAGTTAATTAGTTATAATTAATTTACGGGTCACACACATCTGCCTCAACTGGCTGCATGTCCAGGACAGAAGTTACTCCTATTTGATAAGTAGCAATGGATATGCAATTGTTCACAGACAGGACAGTACATACCACGGCCTTTGTTAAACCAGTACTGCGATATTGGTTAGCGTAAGCTGCGTACACTGACCTATTGATACTTGCGAAGTACTGTCTATGGTTGGAGTCGGTACTGCGGTTTAAAATCCCATCGTTTCGAGCGGGATTCTAACCCAGTCTAACCACTACACCGCGGAGTCAATGGGGAAAGGATATCTACAAGTTACTGTTGCCCTCATAGCAGATGAATTGGGTGGGACGAGCAATTGGGTGGGGCGATCTACTGGCTCTAGTTATAGCTATAGTTAACGTGTCTCTGCAGGCATTTTCCTTTTTCCTTGCAGATATCTTTGGATTCCAGACGGTTGTAACTATTGATTAGGTCTTGTTTTAATATATTATTCTTTATCGTCCATTTTATTTTAGCTATAGAATATCGATACGTGCTAATTGATATGCAGTGGCAGTGGCGACTGGAATATAGAGTAAGAGTGGAGCCAGGCTGCTTCGACCGAACCTACCAGCCCGTGGATTTATTGAAATGGAGGTCGGGGCGAGCCAAGTTATGTTGAAACAAGTTTTGATCCCAATTCATCATCAGCCATTCGGCGTGAAATTCAATTGGGAACAATCGATGTACATCATCATCTTGGTAGTCATAGCGTTGTTTGCAAACTGATCTCTGTTGCCCCGGATTCTTCCTTGCGCATAAACCGACAGAATATTTTAATATTTATGTTTTGAGACTATAATCAGAAGATAACACAGAATATTTTCTTTACTCTCAGGCTGACGAGTTATTTTCTTCTTTTAAAAAATCTAGTTCCTTTTTGGTGTGGTTTGTTTCTTTGCAGGAAGTGGAGGTTTCAAGGAGTGTTTGCGTCTACATATTATGACGTCATCAGTTTTCAGACATTGCTGTCATGGCGCTGTTAAACATATCAATTAAATACTATATATCACTGTTGCATATTTTCATTTTAACACTATAAAAATGATTGAAATGTTAAGACGGATGGACAGACGGAAATGACAGGCAGGCAGATAGACAGGACCTGGTGGACGGATGGACAGACGGAGATCAGAGGCAGGCAGATAGACAGACAGACAGACAGACTGACGGAGAGCGAATCTAACAGGGTATCATGTACATGTATATGTGACGCTTTTTATTGTATTAAATAGGGGTTATTATGAGTATCTTCAAATTAGTATACAGCCCTTAAGCTACTACATCCAGCTTGCTATCAGGCACGAATCAATTCCATGGATGCATACGTTTCTAATGATACCGAAAACCCTGGTCAGATCTGTGGTACCGGTTGATCCCCCGGTCTGATGGACTATATATATATGTTCAATTGAAATGACACACCAAAATTAAGTTCAATATATAATAAGGTGCTTTAATCAATTATATTCAATAAAGCAAACAACAGTCACATTGTAACGCGATTAATACACAATATTGAAAGATTAATGTCGATTATTGGGCGTCTTGTAGTGGACTTGCTTTGATGACAAGAAACATTATTTGAACTGACAGCGCTTCAAAACGAACCAATCAACGAATTATTTCAAGTATCTTGAGTCGCAATTCCAACACAACGCTTTAAGTCAAGCGGTTTGCCGTGATTTCAGGCATTCAAAGGATTTCTAAGACAGTTTTTGTTAAAAACGTATATCGATTCCCGGTAAGTTCATTTAGTCTTCAGAAGTGTGTGAAGTGTTTTACACACGGACGAAGGTTTTTGAGTGATTGCCTGCTACATCTTTTGGAGAATTACAAAGTCAATGACGCATGGATTGACAAGCCGCAGTCACACATGAAAATGTTTTAAGTGAAAAGCAACACACGTGAATTCCGAAGTGCTTTAATAAATGTTTTGCAGTTGATCCTTATAAGTGGTTGATATTATAATTATATTAGTGTTACCTCAATATAATAATTATGTTGTTATATGGCAAAATAACACTACATAGTTGCCTTGGCTAGTGTAGTATTTGTAATATGGCTGTCGTTATATGGTTTAGTTCTAAACCAAAGAGATTGTATACAAAACAAAACGTTAACCATAAGCCGATACTTTCTCCCCCTTCCATGTTTATTACCTAAATTAGAGGTGATTGAAATTTTTTATAGAGGCGTGCGGAACATATAAATAGGAGGTCAGGATATTATTATTAATTCTAATAGAAGATCAAAACATATTAAAGAGGAGGTCGGAATATATTACAGATGATGTATAGAAATATATTAAAGACGATGTCGAAGCATATCCAAAATATATTATGTCGGAACATATTTGTGAATAGGTCAAAAGGTAATAAAGATAAGATGGAAACATATTACTAATAGAGACAAGGCCAAACCATAATAGGGAGAAGATCGGAACATAGTACAGAGGAAACTGACGCTTATTAGAGAGAAAGATGCATGGAATGTATTAAATAGGAGTTTGGAACACATTAAAGAAGAAACTATAGAACGTGTTAGAGACGTGGCTGGAACACATTACAGTGGTAGAACACAAAAATACACTGAGAGAAATAATAATGTTCTGTTGTTTGTTTAAATAGCGTTATAAATAGCTTCATATCGATCATTAGTTATTTGTGAACAAAATGTCCGGTGATACTTACCATAAATACAAGCCAGACAGATTCAGCTGATACAAGGCTGAATGTATGTAAATTAATTAATTATTTCTCTTCTGCTTTTACTGCGATCGACTTTATCAGCAGTCCTTACAGATCCTAATTACATCTCAACATATATATTAAAGCGAAGGCTGGAAAATTAAAAAGGATGTTGCATCATGTGAAAGAGGAAGCTAAACAATAATAATTATGGTAAAGTTGTTTGTGGGGAAACAACCAGTTTGTTTCTTAATACAACTGGAAACATCTGTTAAAGGCACAAACATAGCGTTAAGACGCATACAGCTATATACTGTACTGTTGTTTGTAACATAGTTTTGGCTCATGGAACATGTTTTTAATTATTAATATTAATATTTATTTACATCTACTGCGTTTGTAGTAGCTTAATATGGCCATTGGACATTGTCTACAATCATTTGGCACGAGACAGTTGATTTTGTGGCAAAAGTACAGATGTTATAACCATTTAGGTAACCAGAAACACATTGGATATACATATATTGATATTGTATTTGTAAGCAGTCAGATATATAAGTAAATGTTATTTTTAATAATATACAATGCTCCATTAGTGAGAAATATGTTACAAATAGTATTAGCAGCGCAAGCATACGTCTTAAAACTAGGCATTGTACCTTTAAAGAAACACTTCATTCAATATATCATGTAAGAAAAAAGGTAGTGTTGACAACACACACATCCCTTAATTCACCATGTATCACAAAACGGCCATAAACTAGAACACATTTTAAATCCAATGATGCGTTCTGACTTACGTACAAGATCTCACAAGCATGATTTATATACATGTATGTCCGATTGTGCAACATTAGTTGGGACATAATTTATGTTTATAAAACATCTAGATAATATACGACTTAGCAAAATTAGAGATGTTTTTAGAGTAATAAATCGTAAGTTACCAATACTGTAAATGAGATACAGATAGAGTACAGTCGAATCCGCTATCTAGGCCACCTCTATATAGCAACCACTTCAGGTATTATGTCCCTTCTGTATATACATACATGTATTGTGACCATCTGCTAATAAATGCCACTTTTGTAGACAAGTGTTTTCATAGCACATGGGTGAGTGTCTCGTTTTTGAGAAAATGAAGTAAGATGTGGTATCATGACTGTGACTAACGCAAATCAAAGTTTTGAAGTGTCCATATCCGCTAAAACATTCGGGCATCCTTGTCCTAACTCATCATTACTTTCGCACGGTCAGCCACCAAATGCAGAGATCCAATGTCAAGAAAGTATCCAAGTCCGGTGGATATATATATAATTACTACGTTTCTTTCATTCTTCGTTCTTATGACCAGACTCCACTCCTCTAAAACAAATTATCTCAAATTATCCCAAAACACACATTAGAAGCCGGTGCATTATAAACGGTCGGGAGGTTATAAACAGCTTAATCTATGACGCATGCATTGCAGGCTAATCTTACTTAAAATAAACACAATCCTCTCAGTAGTTTCCATTCAATACTAAGACATTATGCACGATGGTCTGCCAGCAATGTTTAAAATGTGTGTCATGTTTTTGTAACGTTGGATTCATAAATAAATTACAGGAAGCAATATTCTTCCGGGTATTTTTTTAAAACCAAAAAATGCCTTTGGAAAAGAACAAGAAACGAACATAATTGCTCCGGGCTCTTCGACTAATGACTTTTAATTTATGAAGAAAATAACTGTAATTATTTGGTTTTAAAAGTAGTTGGTTTTAGGCCGCCACGTCTCTTTAATTCGTTCCTTATTACAAAGGTAATTACTGGAAGGCTGTCTCGTGTTCTGTTTCCACATTTGAGAGGGGTTCCTAAATAGTGCTGTGTGGGCCTAAATGTCTTTCCGCTATAAAGCATTAATTTTAATTACGAAAAAATAACACGCACTTAAAAAATCTGATATAAACGAAGATCTGTCAATTGGGCTCCAAGTTCAACACTCCGTCTCGTAGTTGTTATTAAGCTCTTATATATCCAATTAAGGTTCAAGCACGCCGTCCTGGGAATATAGCCCAGGGTGCACACCGTTCACAATTATTCCCTCACAGACAGGATAACGTATACCACGCCTTCTGTTATAACAGCTGTGGACAATTATAGGTCGATGTAAGTGATTTTGTCACTCGCCATTCAGCTTTACGATACACTCACACCATATGGATTGAAAACGGTATTGGAGTACAGTGTATGTGGCCTAACCTAGTATACACCACTGAGGCTGGTGCATACGTCTTACGTGTGGTATAGCAGCACCTCATCAATGTAAACCGATATATTTAAATCGTAATACAAATCTATAGGAAATATTACTAGTTAAAGCAGTGAGTGATGGACATATGATATCTTAAGACAAGTCGATGGTTAAAACAGGTAATTGTCTATTAAAGTAGATACTTTGGAAGAACGTACGTCTGCTTAATATAGAGGTTCGCTCAAGAAGCTGTCACTAAATACCAGTATATTACTGTTTAGAAGAAGCATCCATTGTAGCGCATTTAGATAATGCAATCTGAAAAACATACCGGAAGGAATATAAAATCTTATGGCATGGTCACGCATGTTCAGCGTGCTTTGATTCCCTTGTATGTTATGCGGGTAGAAAATCCGTAATGACTGCGAAAGATAAAATCGGATGTTGTCGTAAGCCTGTAATTTGCCGCAAATAGATGTCTTCACAGAAGTCATACTTGATGATCAGTAAGCCACTTCACAGATCAGTGTCGGTGGAGTACGAATCGAAGTAAGCCCCAAGAAAAGCACATTAGACTTTGACCAATCATTCTTACTTTGGGCAAAGATCCATCTGTTAAATTACCATAAAGCTGGTGGTCTATTCACTGTGAAAACATTAATAGCAAAAAATACCTCCAAAAAACAAGATTTATACATGGCAAAAGACCATAATATATTACATTTCGCCATTTGTAATATCTAACTCAATCTATTTTTCACCGTAATACTAGTATTGTATCGGTTAAATACAATACGTCGATGAAGCATTAAATAATCACGATAGTGCCCTACTTTTATCATGATGACACCCTAATGACAACCCTTTGGGGAAGTTCAACAATAAAGCAGTTTCATCAATATCTCCCACAGTTACTACCATTAATGAACAAAGACATTGCCATTTGCATGTTGTGAACACATCAATCACAGTGGGTACGTTCACACATGTGTAATGATGAATTCATTTCTAACAAAATTTGTTGATCGGTTATTGTTACAGTTGAAAATATGTCAATGGGAAAGGCCTATTCGGGTCGACGAACAAGTGTTATGGTCGTGTGATGGTTATGATCTTAGTGGTGTTGGTAGTGACGATGCCGATGATTATGATGATGATGATGATGATGATATTGGTGGTGGTGGTGGTGGTGGGGGTGATGATGATGATGATGGTGATGGTAATGATGATGGTGATGGTAATAATGATGATGATGATGATGGTGATGGTAATGATGGTAATGATGATGATATTGGTGGTGGTGGTGGTGGGGGTGATGATGATGATGATGATGATGATGATGATGGTGGTGATGGCTCGAGCATAATACCTATCTTCGGGTGTAAATGCCATCTCGACTTTGTCGTAATGTTTATTCGAATCTACCTTGTGAAGAGATACGCATTTGTCTGTGTTAATGATTTTTTCATTTAGACTATAACATAATTACTGCAAGTTATAGTTTTAATAGCGACAACTGCCCTCAAAAAACCAGTTTCTGATGCCATCCTTGGTTAGCTCTTACACATAGAGTTTGATTACGTACGGATTGACAACCCAGCAAACTACTTGAACATCGTTGAAACAGATTTGAGCATACATTGCAAGACTACAGATCAAGTTTATCAAGTTTGAGCCAAACTAAACGAAGTTTACATGACGAGCAATGATCCAAGTAGTCAGTTTCTCGTCGCCTGGAAGCGAAAGTACTTAAGATCCTATTAAAACTAAGTATATCAAGGTGTAATGAGAAATCAATACCTCGGATACCGTTCACGGGCAAATCTGCTGAGACTTAACGTTACACTGGACAACTTTGATTCTGCAAAGCTGATGAAACAGTTCAGATTGGTGCTGTCATCTCGAGAAGAATGGCTGGAGGATGATTATCCCGTGTTTGTTTTCATGCACTCTATCAACAATATGTAGATCAATATTCGCCGCTATCAACGTGGCTTGTTAGAGCTTTTCTTTAAAGTGCCATCTATCAATGTACTCGCTAACGAGATGTCAATCAAAGGTCCGTATCTGCATCACATAGGACTTACGGTAAACCAATAAGTAACGACGAAGAAGGGAAAGTAATCAGGACACAAATCCATGTTACTCTGTAATGACTTTTGACCAGCACGGCCAAGAGGATGAGTACGACAAGAAAAGATCGCCTATTATGCGCAACCGTTGCAAAAGCCGGCCGTCGTTTGAATAATCACTGCACGTCAAAGTAACATACTTCTGTCCTAGAGAGACAGTTCAGGCGGCTAGACTGTGTCCCCAGAACAGCGTGTTTGAACCTCTATTGGATATAGGCACGTCGAATACTATAAATGAAATCAGTCACAAACACGAGTATGACTATTTGTAAAATGTACCACCACCGTGCTGTACAGAATGCACGTTAGCTACACACTCTCAAGACAAGCACAAGTTATAAAGATCGAAGGATCACTCTTTTACTCATTTCAAATTCTTGGTTGCAGGTATCTTGATCAAGCTCGACTGCTATAGATATTTACTTGAAATATGTGTACCTTATATCATCAACTTCGCATTCAATGGTAACGTAGTTGGCATAACACACATATTTCTCAGATTTAGACAACTTTCAATGGTAATGTAGTTATCATTACATACATTAAGATCTCAGATAGTGCACGCATTCAATGGTAACGTAATTAGCACACAACTGAAATTTTGGATGCATTCAGTGGTAACTTAGGTACAGTAGTATGTCATAGCTTACAATTATTCCCCAGATTTTGAATCTATTGAACGGTAACGTAGTTAGCTTAACGCTCAGTTATTGTTTTAGATTTAGGCCTTCAATTATAACGTCGTTATAGCACAACGCAGTAAAAGTCTTCAATGGTAACGTAGTTAACATAACAAGCAGATAGTTTCCAGAGTTTGACAACTAATAGTAACGTAGGGATCATTAATGTAATTAGCATACCACTGAGATTTTGGAAGCATTCAATGGTCACGTAGCTACATGTAGCATGACGCTCGGTTATTTCTCAGATTTTAAGGTATTTAATGGTAACGTAGTTGGCATAAAATACATTTAACTCTCTGATTATGAATCCATTGATTCAATGGTAACGTAAGTAGCATAACAAACAGTTAGGTGTCAGATTTTGAATTAATTCAATGGTAACATAGCATAACACCGAGTTAGTTCTCACATGTTATGGCATAAAAGTGCACCAAGCCTAGAAAACATACTTATATATAGAATAATAATAAAATTGACCATTTATTGGATGAAGACGTTAGAAACTAAAATTTAAATGAAGCCAAATACAGTCAAACCTGCCGGAGCGGCCACCTGTATTAAGCAGCCACCTGTCTTAAAGGGTAACCATAATTTTCTACCAAATCATAAATTGTAGTGTATTAAGCAGCCACCTGTCTTAAGAGACCAATTTTTGTTACTCCCTTAGGTGGCTGCTTAAGACAGTTTCGACTGTAGTCACAAATACAAGAGAACTACAAGAGAAACGGCTTCTATATAATGAGCTTTGTTTAATATCCATGTGTTCCTAAGTCACTATTCCTAACTACCTGAAGCGCTTTCTGAGACAAATCGTCTTCTGAAGCATCGAGCACTTAACTGAACATGTTTCGGAACACAGGAAATGTTTTCCTTTGCTGGACAGAAGCTGACAAATCCTTGTCCTTAGAGAGGGATAGGCTCAAAAGATTTACACTTGCCCGTGTCTCTTTATTGTCAGAATGAAAAATGGTAGGGGTACTCATGAAATAAGCCTCTTTTAATAGCTTTTGTCGTCCAATTCGACGTTTCTAACTCGGGGTGTCCATCCCTCTCAAGACAGATCGACTTAACAACGTGACCCTGGGCTAGCGGCGAGCTGGGTAGTCAACAAAGGACATTAAGAAGGTTCTTTGACATTATTAATCATAATTACAAGGCAGCATGAAAGCATCCCAGCGAAATTCGGCAAGCTATTGTTAATCATAAGTTAGAGCTGTATACTATAGCACCGATCCCCGTGGCGAAGTGGTTAGACAATTGGGCTCATGACTGGTAGGTGCTGAGTTCGAATCCCACTCATTGGGTAGGTATACACTATTTACACTGACCGGAGTTTCACTATTCGTTAAAAAAGGCCGTAGTATATAATATCCTGTCTGTGGGAGAATGCATAATATACAAATCACTTGCTATTTAGTAATAAACAACGGATTATCTCTCATACTAACACTAAGTTCTGTCCTGGCAGGTCAATCTAGGCAACTGGACTTGATCGCCAGGACATACGTGCTTGAACTGAATTAGATATGAGCATGTGAATAAGTTAACTATATAGTATCACGAGCCACGCTCAAGCGAAACGATGCTGATTTCCACGATGTTTTTTCATTACTAATATCAATGATTGTCATGTTGATAACGTTTGTTTTGCGAAATCATTACAGCATAAACAAATTATAGAATAATTAATCATATTAAGTAAAACATGTAAAATATATTTGAGTGACAAATTCACTGTTATTTCAGAAGACACTGTCACCAAATAATTATGCTACTCATTTTCAAAAGCTACTGAGAAAATACAGCTGCTCTAAATGGGTTTTAACGGATCCTTCTATATATCTTTAATAGTACGCACCTAGGCGTAGCCTAACATGCTCCGTACGGGAAGGACAACATTAATTTACCGAGACACGCATACCGGTAACGTAAGTTATTGTCTCATTATATTAATGTATGCATCTAGCAAGGTCCATTTTAATAATTTTCGTTTCTTCTTTATAGAAACAACTTGTATTTTATTGAATCATATATTGCTCATGATTCCACTATGTTCTAACATTACTCTGGTTTTAATTTATCAACAGCAGTATTATGTACTGTAGATCATGAAATTAACGCGTCACTAAATGTATGCGAGTAAGGGTGGTCAGTATTTAATGGTAATTAATAGTAATATTAATCCCGAGATATAGGCAGAATGGTATATAGAGAAGACAGTGAATGACAGGAAGCGGTGGTGATCTCTGGTAAGAGCATTGTGTGCATAACAGAACAAATTGGACTAAGTAAATTATTTAAACAGTATTGATGCACTCCCTTCATTTGACATTCCAAGTTCAATAACGTTCAAACGGCATGGTGTTAAATTAACCATTAGAAATGCAACAATTTCCCGCAATGCAAGACTAATAGATGAATGGTCTTGATTTATCACCACATATTAACAAACATTATTGATCAAACATTAATGGGCAAACATTACGGTGCAATAGAAAACATTACATCATAATATATTTTCATTTTCAGATATTAATTAAAACATTGCATGATGGTGTTAAAGATACCGATACCAAGTAGAATGAGTAGAACCACACAAACGTGTATTTGCTATCGTTATTTTTCTTTTCTTTCGCATAGAAAGGTAGGTTATACCAAACTACAATGCAAACTACAATACATAACGTATGGCGGGTCACGGTTTTGTACAAATTCTCTAGACAGTGTGAATGTCTACGCAACACAGAAGAGTCTTCTAGCGTCTACTTGAAAGCATTTGTTGAACTATGAAAGGATATTGAATATCCGTTTCATGAGGAATGTTTTCTCTGAATTAATTTATCTCATACAATATATACCATCACTCAGTCGACATTAAAGAGTGACTTTTAAAGCATCTCAACCTCTCCTTTGCTTCCTACTCGACGTAGGCAATACCACACGTCGACGTAAGATGTTCCCGTGTATCGGTTCCTCAGGGGGAAAGATACACTTACCGCTAGCACCCATAGGACCATAGAGTCTCCACGCAACACCAGTCGGGCTGCCGAGTTGGTTAAAAACACATGTTAAATTTGTTCTCGGTTCGTTTCTGAATATTTGTCCAAGTCTGATGAGAGCGTTAAGCATATTTCATGGTTTAAGTACATATCCTTGTGTAGTTTCCCATCTATAACCAGACAATATGCCCCCTGGGTATGATATATAGTTTTTTTTATCATCATTTTGGTGGTAAAATATATTGCCTTGACAGATCATTTATCTAAAGAACAAATCGACCACGCTGTAGATGAAAAAACGAGAATGTTTTATATCAATTGTTGTTTGGCGGAAGTAATTATTTCGAAAAAAAAGACATAGTATATATTTTCTGTTTAATGATTTACCTCCGAAGCATTTATTTTGTAGAAAACTGCTATACTACCCGTTTTTAAGCAATGTGTGTGCAACAAATATAACTTCAGGGATCAATAGTTAGTGTATGTATAAATTATTGTCATTTAAACTAATATTTATTATCTGTTTATACTTTCAAAAAATACTTGCTATGGTATATTCATGTACAATGTGTATCTTCGTTGCCAAACAACACACTGCAGATAAATGAAAAGTCATCATCAAATGCTGATTAGATTAATGATCTTAGAAATTACAAGGCAACGACTTAATTTTCCCAAGTGAAGCCAAAGATGTATAATGGAAATTGCAGATGGAAATTACGGTATTTTGCAAATGCGGATTTTCGTCATGATTGCCAATTAGTGTATTAGTTGAGGGTTTTCCAGTCAATACATGCATTTAGCAGAACATTACGAAGAGCACTAGGATGAATGCAGGTGCATTATATTCTTACCGTGGACATTGGCATGCAGAGCACACGTGTCTGATATCAAGGACAGTTGGATGTCGATTTCCCATCTTCTACTACATACATACCATCTTATACGTACACTGCTACTAATACCTGTATGGCGCTTTCTATCTGTTCCTCATATACCATCAAATTTGTTCATAGAGGCCATCATGTAATAGAAGAGATTCACAAATCAGTTGCCTCGGACTCAACGCTGATAGGTACTAAGTTCGAATCTCAATCGAGACATGTTATTTTTAATTCAGATTCCGGCTGCAGCCCAAAGTAAGTTCACCACAAGGCTCAATGTGGAAGAGTACCACCACTTACACCCATCAGTGGTCACAACTGGTATAACCAAAGGCTAGTGGGTGTGGGGGGGGGATGTTTATATAAAAGGTATCTTGCTGCTGGCCGAATAAGTGTAGCCATATTATTTGTCGGCAACGGGCATGCATACACAACTTCACATACTTACTAACATCGTCGCCAGACAAGGTGTATACCATTCCATCTGTTTATAGATGGAAAGTCCCTTGGCTACCGACGATGACTTATTGGTGGATACATACCAATAAAACCAGGGGCGGTTTAATAATCGTTGCTTAGCGCAACGATAGCATAACGTTGTTCTAACGATTGCGCTTTCACAGTTGTGTATCGATAAAAGTTATAACCACAAGGTGGTTTGGCGGCGACGATACTAACTTGGTGACTGTGACCGCTTCTGTCTTCAAATATTGTCATTTACGAAATCGTAGGGTAATGTCATGCCTAACGCTGTCCCAAGTGACGTTATAACCTCTACATTAAACCGGCCCCAGTACTATACGTTGAGCGTCAAAACAACGTTGTCTTAACCAAGTCTTGTTTCTTTGTGATGTCACTTTACTCTAAATAGAGGGAATTGACGAGTTATTATGTCAGCAAATGTAATAGACGTAATTCAAAATTTAATAAACACGGCAAATGCGCTACAGGGGTATGGGGAGATGGCAAATTTCTAATATCTTTGCATGTAGTCCAACCACGTGGAAATTTGTCTTTGGGGGCCAGAAAGGAATTGCAGGTTACCGGAGCATTGCGGGCGGGTGGGACTGCTTGCACAATGAGGCATGTGCTGAAGCCTATTATATGTGGAAGACAAGGGCAAAACAAAGGATTTGGCGTGAAGACTGCAAATGAGCGTTTTGGCGCTTATTAAGAGATAGATCGAGCATGAAGTATGTGAGTCATACGAGGTCATTTTAATAACCATATTTCTTCACGTCGCTTAGCTTTAGGGGACGACATGGGTGCGAACCAAAGCTAACTGAGGTGTTAACGAAATAGGAGAAAAACATGTTAGAAATCTGAAAATAGCTTGTTAATATGGTTTGGACAGTCATCGTATCTTGAGGCATCAGAGCCAGGAAATAGTTACTTCATTTAAATATAGTGCACGTTGTGACGTCCTCAACAGACAAAATGATAGCTATATTCTAAATTTATCCACTTTAAGTACAAAATATTTGATACAAAAAATATTAAATTGATTTTTGTGTTTGAATAAAGCGAAAGAAATTAATTATATTTAATGAAATCTGAAATCTAAATATAAGACATCAGAGACTGCATGGCAAAATGCTCCACCAATTGGTAATTCAAAGGATGTGGTCTGTGCAATCTTGTCTATGGGAACTCGCATATCAATTACCCGTTGCTGACAATCAATCGTAGGCATTTAACATGTGTCTCTGTGACCATGTGTCGATATCGTCATATATTTGCCATCCATTAGCTGCTTTTAAATATGCTTCAGCTGCTTTGACTCATGAGTACGTTTCATTTCAACTTTGTTGTAATGTTCTTTGAACTCTACCTTGTTCAGAGATCGTTGTAATGTTCTTTGAACTCTACCTTGTTCAGAGATTGTTGTAATATTCTTTGAACTCTACCTTGTTCAGAGATACATTTTTGACTATTAATGCTTTTTTACGTTTAGATATATAAAATGTGTATGCATAAACATCCAAACATATTTTTTGCAACATATTACTTTCTATTACGTAGGATTTCGCATGGTATGTATCAGAATCAATACATTTGGCAGCAATACTCTTGATAGGCTCCCTTTAACTCCAAATCTAAAACTGTGCAACTCAAAACTGTAGTTACAGCGTGCGAGAGGATACCAAAAAAAAAAGAAAAAAAGTACACAATCTGTATTGTCAATCAGAATGCCATCTGCGTGACGCTAAACATGTTTTACAACACACGTCTGTCGTGTTCCTGCCATTACGGAAAGAGCAATACATTCTGTCCCTCACTAACGCAATATATGTAGCGTTGCTAACGCGCCTCGACTTCTAGTCAATCTCACAGAGTGGAATTTCAAATAGATGGATTCAACAGTACAGGGAATCGGATTAAGGCGCGCGGTTTGGGGAGAATATTTGTTAAACATATTTTAACACAGGCAATTTAACAGTAACTCGTTTACGAAACATGCATAATATATTATACGGTTTTGAGATATACTAACGTTACCTTTCAGGCTTTAGTGTATATGAGGGCGTATGACTTTTAGGGTGCAATTTAAGCACTATAAAGTTAGTTATAACTTATTTACGTGCTTTCATCCAGTTAAGGTTTAAGCACGTAATACTATATCATGGTCACGCAGTCTAGCTGTCGCAATTGCTTGTTAAGGACAGAAGTTAGTGTAAGTATGATAGAGGAAAACCTCTATAAACTCCGAATTGATATTTTAATAAGTAGCAATGGATCTTTTATATGCATTTTCCCACAGACAGGATTGTACATACCACAGATTTTGTTGAATCAGTTGTGGACACTGGTCAATGTAAGTGGAAGTACACCGTGACCAGCGGAGCACTCACTCTAGGTTGGTGTCGGTACTAGGATTAAACATCCCATATGCCACGAATGGGATTGGAACCTAGCACCTACCAGCCTGAAGCTCGAAGCGTTAACCACTAAACCACGGAGGCCAGTACTCTACCTTGTTCAGAGATAGGCATTTGGCTTTATCAATGTTTTGTCATTTGGATTTTACCATTTTGGAATCCTGTTTGTTCTCTGAAGCAGCCATTACATATTGTAATTTGTTTTAAACAAGCAGACCAAATTAGACGAAGTCTAATTGGAGGGCATAAATGACTGTCTGACACGACAGCGAACTTGTTACATTGCATTAGATGAAAGATTTATAACGATAGCTTGTTTAGGCCACCATCGGAGCACCTAGATTTCTAATAATAGAATACTAACACGTTGTCTACATTGAAAACCAGCTAAAACAATTATTTCCAATGGATCTTTTATTATACCATATATGCAATTTTTCATAACGTGGCAGCAGATATTTGATACAATTATATTTGAGTGTGACCTATATCAAAGGCGACGTTCAACATTGAATAAATGATAAATATTTCTTCGGTTATATTTTTCCTCTGAATTAATAAATGTGTATGTATATATGTCTAAATATAGTTGTACATGCACATCTTAACACGTGTACGTTAAAATGAGACATCTGTTTGTCATTGATGTTCTATAGTAATGGTGATCAATGTACCGTATGTATTATTTTCTTTTAGATAATAATTACTGTGCAAACACGCGAGATGACAAACAAAGACACAACTAGTGTCATACCTGTACGAGATATGTTATTACCTCGTCAATGATTGATTTCGGATATGCGCTTTCATCGTGCTTAGCAATGGATTTTAATATAAAAGGAAATGCTTTAATCCCGATGGAAATATACGCGATCGACGCCAATCAAACGAGAAGAGTTTGTGACGCTGTAACATCATCACAAATTAACACCAACAAATTACATTTTTCACAAAGAAAAGTATAAAGAATTGTCAATTAGTAATACGAAAATTAGCATTCTTACAATTGAAAACCTCACAGTTTAATAATAGCTTGTACAGAAATGAATATATCCACCAAAACATGTTTGACGAGTCCTTAGCAACCATCTCCATCTTGAAATCCGCAATTACATTGATCACGTTCAATAATAAATTTGAGCAGGAACCCATATTACATGAAATTTTATTGAACGAGCTCACGTTGTAGTAAATATGCGCATTGAACGATGTCCAGGTATTGAACATGCACCATACAAAACTGTCCAATAACATGTGTCAGATAGCATAACACTCTCACGTGGCATCCAATAACACATATCACGTGACATCCAATAACTCTTGTCACGTGACATCCAATGACACGTTTGGTAAGCACCTTTAGTCAGATACTAAGAGGTTATTTTGTGTCCAATGTGAAATTATATTGTACGAGTTAACGTTGTATACAGTGAAAATTCATATTGGACTCAAGGCCACGGGACTGATCCGTCTATGGCGACCATGTTTTTCTTATACATGTCTTCTTTCTGTAGGCCACTTGATGCTAACAGAAAATAAGCAATTATATGAGTCGTCAGCGGGTTTCTTCTCTAGTTCTCTAGATTATGTGTCACAATGGCACCAGATCTCATTTACCGGCGATTGACTAACTAGCAATAAGCTTCTATATTTAGCAACAAACCCTTTTTCCTTTACATCTAGATGTATTTTATGTGCACATGTATATTCGTTGCTTTTAAATCAGGCAAGGTTCGAACAATCCATACATATTTTCGTATACATGTATAATGTTATATTCGTAAGAGACATGTGCATACTATGCCATTTCTTGTAATAATAATGTATACCAAATAAAATATAAACTTGATTTTGCTATAGATCATTTTTCTTTAATTGACAGATACATGTACATGTACATGTACATGTATATGCAATACAGACTATAACTCGTGTCAGATTATACGTGACGTACACACAATGTATATTAAAATATTATGTCCTACTGGGTAGCACGAGAACAAAATTTAATGTTTTTCTAATGACAACCCAGCAGATTGAATAATCAGCGGAAATTATATGTCAAATGTGATTATTTCGACACATAGATTACAGAAGTTACATGTCGGAACACATGCTATATTTTGTAATGAGCAGCACATTTTATATCCCATTTGTCATAGATGACCGTACAAACCACGACCGTCAATAAGCTAGTTGCGGGTTACTGGTGGAACAAAGAGAAAAAACAGGAACGGATATTTTTACTGATAAGTATAGGATCGACCCAGCAACCAATCATACGTCAGAGAGACGCTTTCAAAATAAGGCTTATCACTGAGAAAGAAAGAACCACGCGATGCATACATACTAGTATTATAATGTATTTCGTATACTTCATGAGATCGTGAC